>JAJTUV010000576.1:315000-610562 GCA_021653895.1 Mastomys natalensis
CTTCATTTGGCCTTTGGTATCTTTCATTTCAATAAAAACAAACAAATAAGCCATAGCTTGATGTGATGGCTTAGAGCCTCATGTTCAATCCTGGTCCATTGTAGTGATTTGAGTAAATTAGTCCCCATTGGCTTATATATTTGAATACTTAGCGTCCAGTTGGGGAACTGTTTGGGAAGACTTGGGAGGTGTGGCTTTGCTGGAGGAGGTGTGTCACTGGGCACAGGCTTTGAGGTTTCAGAAGTCCACACTATTCCTAGTTATTCCCCCACCCACTGCTGATGGATCAGATGAAAGCTCTTAGCTACAGTTTCAGGTTCTTCCTGTCTGCTCCTATGCTTCAGCCATGAAATCAAGTCATGGAGTCTAACCCCCTATAACCGTGAGTCCCAAATAGTCATGGCGTTTTAGCACAGCAATAGAAAAGTAACTAAGATACACATGTAGAGAGTCCTAGGTCAGCCTGGGCTACTTGCCTCAAAAACCCCTTTCCTCAAATAATTTCATCATGAAATATCCCACCAGGCAATGTGCACATGTATGTACTTTCTGCCCAACTCATCCTCTCACGTGAAAAGAGTCCCAGTGCCTTTGATGACTGTGTGTGTTGACTTTTTATCAATTTCTTTGATCCTTGTACATTTTCTTGTCCTGTGCACAAAACACCCATAATATATATTTTTTTAATTTTTCAACTCATTTTTTAATTATTAATCTGTTTGCATTCATTAGAAACCCATTACCAAAATTCTGTGTGTTTTAGACTTTTTGTGAATCATCTTAGCTCTGCATTGACTTTGGGTTTCCTCATGTATAAGTCAGAGACGTGAATTTGTTTGTTATTTGCATCTGATTAACAGGAACTTCTCTGGAGTTTACAAACACACTTGCTAGAAAGATCTAGTGCTATTCTCAGACCCAGGAGGCCATCAACAAGCCTCAGGACAGACTGGGTTAGGACAGCTGCTGGGATTTCAGAATCGAGTTGGCGAGTTTTTCAGCGTTACTACACTGACTAACAGGTCCAGGTGTATTCTGGCCCTTTATTAATTCTTCAAGATGCAGCCTTACCAGAAACAATCTAATTGGCTCCATTTAGTCACATGTTCCTCCTTGCATTCAGAGCAATGATGTCCTGTGATTGGCAGCCTCTCAGATGTACATGAAGCTTGAGTAAGGCATTTGTCTGAAGGGAGTAGGCCTGGGAGGGCCTTCTTCTTGTGAGTTGGTTAGGGTAAGCAGCCGTGTGATACCACATTCTGAAAGTCCTTCTTAAAGAATTGGCTGGTGTATTGCATATGAAGTATTTCATATAACTCATTTACTATGTGAACAAAACCCTTTTCAAAGTGCTTATACTGCATTAGGTACCATGTTGGATGCCAAAAAATACAAAGATGAACCATATAACCTGTCTGTAAATATAAATAAAGAATATTAAGTAGGCATGGAGTCATGTACTTGACTATCTCTTTAGTTTTCTTTATGTCATGAGGACACAGTTATCATTATGGTCACTTTGCAGAGGAAGTCCAGGGGTTAAATTTTCTGCCCAATTAATGAGAAGTCAAGAGGGGAAGTGCAGGGTCATGATTTAAAGGCAAAATGGCCTTGCTATTGACAAGAGTTTTGTAGAAACAGATATATGGGCTAGATGCTGAATCTAGAAAAGTAGATATTTGAATGCTGATGAGAAATTTGTCAGGAGGCACTATGACAACAGGAAACTTGTGGGAAAAACTGGGGGGCCGCAGCAGGGCCCCTGGGCCCACTTGGCAGCGGCCCGGACCTCGAGGTGGAGGCTGCCTGGAGGCCTCCAGGCAGCCTGTCTCTCAGTACCGGAGAAAGGTCCCAGGTTCCAGTGGCTGGAGGCTTTGGTGGCTGGCAGGCCCAGCAGGCCCCAATGACACGAGGAATCCTTGGTTCCAAAAGGGTTTATTGTCATGGCGGATGGTGGATGGATCTGGATGTACCCTCACCCCCCCAAACTCAGGGCAGACCTGAGTTAAGTAGGGAGGGAGAAAAGGGGGAGGTTCTGGGGAGGAATGCTTAATTGGCTCCTCCCTCTGACCTTCATTAGTATGTAAATCTCTAGGGCCTGAGGCCTGTAGTCACACCCTCTACCTGTGCACTTTGGGAGGGCTTAATGGCCTACGTGACAGAACAATGTAGTCTATGGAGATTGGACTGCTTGTTAGGACCCGAGTTCTGGGGATGTGGCTGAACTCCTGCCGTTTCTCCCTTGGTGTCTCAGGGTTCTAGGCCCATGCCCAGCCAAGAACCAGGATATCCTTACGCGTCAGATCCCAGGCTGAGGTATATGCAAGGAAAATGCTGGGAAGCAGTCATGGGTGTGAGTGTTCAGAAGAAGTAGGGACCACAGTAGGTCCTTCCCCCTTCTGAGTTAATTTCTTGTAGTTTAATATAAATGCATAGAAAACTTCTGTTTCAAATTTTCATGTTTATCTTCTTACTGAGTAATAATTCCATTCAAGAAACCATTCTGGGTGGTAACGAGGGTTCAGGATTTATTTACTTAAGATGTGGGCAAAGCCCTAATCAAAACCTCTATCAACATCTAAGCTGGCATTTCCCCCAGTGTGCTTTGTGAAAACTCTTGCCTAAGGCTTTCAGATTTGGTTTGCTGGTTACAATAATATACTTCCCCAATTGCCGGGACTTTGTGAGCATCTGTTGTATGTTTAAAGTGGAACCTCATGGAAGATTTGGAGACTCCGGTCACAAAGGCATCTTGGAAGTTGCATCCCGTCAGATTCTCCACAGGACTCAGTCACTTTGTGTGACTATTTTCAACAGAGTGTTTAGGTGTTCATCATCACCTTCATCCTTGGGCTCTGAGGACATCAGCTGTCATGATGGACCGTGAAGTTGTGCTCTCTGGGGAAAAATCCAGTTGGGATGTGTACTGAGATAGTCAAACAGAAATAGATTGATTTCTATGCAAGGTGTGAAAGAGAATCGAGGAAACAACTGAAATTGGCTCTGAAGGTTGAACATTTAGGAGAGGTGAATTTGCAGGAAGCATCAGATGGGGCCACGGGGATACAGTGCTGAATGGGGAAACAGACGAGCCTATTGGCATAATTTATGTGCTCGTTTCAAGTTCCACAATTAATTGTAAAACTTTGCTTTAAGCATTTATCACTTAAGTGTATCATTCTTGCGCACTCCTTAGAAAGTTCTAGCAAATGCTCAGTGTTCCCACTTTTGTCTTAGAAGATAAGGTTCTCTCTCTCTCTCTCTCTCCTCTTCTCTCTCTCTCTCTCTCCTTCCCTTCCTTCCCCTCCCTCCCCCTCCTCTCCTCTCTCTCCTTCCCTGTCCCTCTCCCTCCCTCCATCTCCAGATCCATCTCTATCACGTCCACCATCTCCATCTCTCTCTTCGTCTGAACAGACTCGCTGAAGTAATTAACTGGAAAGAACGGAGCTAAAACTCTGGCTTTTGTGACGTTGAACTTGTCAAGTTTCTCACTAGAGACCCAAGTAGTCTGCATGATGCTCTCCCTGATTATAGAAACCCCCTTTGCAGAACACAAGATTTCAAACGGAAACTTAATGGGGCAGAGTATTTCCATTTTCATAAGCAGCGTGTACATTACAAACGACTCTCTGGATGCTCCTGAGAAAAGGTACATGTTTTAGCCAATGCCTACAATCTATGCTCTCGACATCCTGTTAAACATTTCTTTCGGTCTTCACAATGACACATAAAATAGAGGAGAACAAAACTCAGCATCCTCACCACCCCCATTAACCCAGGCAAAGCATCGACCTTCAGCTGGTCCCCGCTCCTTTCTGTTGCCTCTACTAGTTGCATGTTCTTAATATTGCAGAATAAATGAGTCTAATTAGGAACATACATCTCTGATTGAAGAAAACCATTTACTGCTCTCCATGAGCACTAAATTTAAAAGACATGGAGGAACATGGAGCAGGTCATATTCTCTTCTCTCTCTCTTCTCTCTCTCTCTCTCTCTCTCCTCTCCATTCCTCCATCCCTTCCCTTCTTCCCCTTTTCAGTTCCTTCATCCTCTCTCATTATTCTGCATTTTCTGACCACACTAATTCTTCTGACTCCGTATTTCAGTATCCCTAACTGACATCTTGCCTATCAGGTTTTTCCTCTCAACTCATTCTTCTTGCATATTTTTTTTCCTGTCTTACAGATAATGTGAAACAGATATTTTCTGAAATTTATTTCTAGTTTGTATTGTAAATTATTTCCAGAAGTTAACTCCTTTCTTTTGTTCTGGAAGAATTCCACCCCCCCCACCCCCTGGCAGACTCACGTTGATCCATCTGTTAACTACCTACCGTCTGCCTGCCCTAGCTATCAATCTATATATACACATATTCTCTCTCCATTTGTCCACAACCCATCCACCCATCCCTCCATCTACCTACCCATTAACCCATCTACCAACTCATCTATCTATCTACCCATCTATCCATCCATTGATCCATCTATCCACCCACTCTATTAATGGCTTATCAAGGGCAGATATACACAGAAAATGTTGACCAGTCCACAGGAGCATAACTTACCCCCTACAGTCATACTGGAATCTGGAAAGACATGCTTAATTTAAAGCAGGATATAAATGTGTGAGCGGATGAGCTGGATCAGTGGGTAAGGACATTTGCCACCAAGCCTGATGACCTGAGTTCAAGTCCCTGAAGCCTGAAGTCACATAGGGAAAGAAAGAATTGATGCCTACAAGCTGTTCTGACCATCACTGTGTACAACACACACACACACACACACACACACACACACACACAAAGAGACAGAGATAGAGACAAATCTACAGAGATAGAAACAAAGAGACACAGAGAGAGGGGGAGGGGGAGGTAAGGGAGAGGGGGAGAGAGAAGAGAGAGAGAGAGAAGAGAGAGAGAGAGAGAGAGAGAGAGAGAGAGAACTGTGGCTTTCACCCGTTTCTAGTGGCATGCCCATTTTATTCTTTTTAGGAGATTGACCTATCTATTAGGAAAATCAGGAATCCATTTGGAAGTGTTCATAATACACAGTTAGATGTCAGAAAAGATGCTTACTTAAAAGGCTATGCATGGTTAAGCAATGATTGTGCAGAGCAAAGAAAGTTCATTAAAGAAATAATCTGGGTTTTGCAAACATGTCATGTTTGAAGCATTAAGGAGGAAGACAGGATACTATACAGGGTTAGCTAGTTTCTCCATGGTTCCTGAAGGCTCTGTAGGTATATTAACTCATCTAATTCTTATAAAAACCTATGACAAAATTCTACTAACATTATTCTATAGATAAATACTTGCAGAACAGCAAGGCTAAGTGGAAGTAGAACTGGTAACAGTGAAAATTTGAACCATGGCCAGTGGGTATAGGGTAGGCGCTCTTAGCGGTCATGTAGTCAGACTGCCTACTGGAGGTGGGAGCAAGCAAAAGGATGGGTAGGAAAAGCTTCTCTCCTATTTGGCTGCTTCAGCCAAGGGGTATTTAATTATTATTTTCCATGAATTCTGTCTGGAGGAACTACAGCAATGGGTTAATTTTTTCCTTTGGGCTAAGTTTTTTTTTCCCCCAGTAAAAATAATATTAATACAGAGTTCAGATCTTATGATTTATTGCCTGTTTGAAAATCCTTTTCGTCACTGTATATTTTACCAGTAAATATTTAATCTTTGGCACCAAATGCCACCCTGTGTATTAACTGTAGACTTCATATTTTATAGTAAGCTAAATTCTGAAATATTCTATGAAAAGAAAGACTTTTCATATCAATAGTCCACTGACAGAGTGTGCCAAAAGCAATCCAAAATAATACCTCTTGGTCATGGTAACCTTTCGACAAGCATGCTTGATGACTGTAAAAGCAAACTCCCCCCTCTGTCTTGTCTGCATTCGATTACACTTGCCGAACAATCCCAAGTTCTTATCCTAAACAGTTGCCTTGTGCCCAAAGACATGACCAAGAATAAATAGCCTGGCTGGAGGCTTCAAGCTTTTGCATGGGTGGCCTCCTCCATCTGATGATTTTCTTTTCCTGTCTTTGAGGCTATGGTTTCAAAAACTTAAAACCACCAGACCCAGAAAAGATAAATCTCTCTCGGTTTGCTTCAGAAAATCTAAACCCAATAAAATCCACGTTGGTGGTTTCTGGAGAGGACTATTCATCTGTCTCTCAGGAACAGGCCTCCAGGCTCTCCCTCCCTCTCGGAGCGATGCATTTCACTGTGTTTTGTGATTCTAAACCACTCTCACTCCCTGATTCCTCTCCTCTCTGCTCTTGCACTACCCTCTACTTAAAAGTACTCCATACCTTCCTACCCTGCTCACGCCCTTCATGCCCCTCACTGTGTGGGAAAGGGGAAAGGCTCTCATGCTCTCCTAGTTATCTGAACAATATCCAGTTTAAAAGTCTAGCTCAGATGAACGTTATTTCAAAGCTCAGTGTAAGACGCCCGTCTTTCACAAAGCCTTCTCCATTTCGGAATCTATGATCCTGTACACTATCCTTAACTGTCATCACCAACAATTAATTAATAACTAAGTTTCCTATTTTAGGCATTCTTTTTTTTTTTCTTATAATTTATGAGAGACACTAAATTGAAGATTTCAAGGAAATTGTTTGGAGAAAGGTTAAAGTCATAAAGACACACACAATGAAATAAAAAACTAGCCATAACGATAAAGAAAGACAACAGTTCCTGACTCCACTGGCTTGTCGTTTAATTCTGAGTTCGAGTTCCCTTTCTGTTCCTGGGACAAACTCCATGTCCAGTGAAACCCAGGGGAAGAAAGGGTTTGCTTCAGCATCCAGCTTACAATCCATCATTGAGGGCACTTAGGGAAATCAAACAAGACTGTGAAGCAGAAACCATGGTGAATGCTGCTTTCTGGATCCTCAGAGGATAATTTATACTATACTTAGATAATTTTCTTATATAGCGCAAGACCACTTACCCAGGGAATGGTGTGGTTTTCCAAGGGCCGGGTCCTCAAACATTAATTAATGATCATGATTTTCCCCCACAGCCCGGCCCACAGAGCTCTGGTTTAAGGAATCACTTAATTGAGACTCCCATCTCAGGTGACTGGGCTGTGTCAAGTTGACAGTTAAAGCTAATTCGGACATAGTCATTTTAGAAAGTCCGTATTTCCTATGCAAACACCTGTAGAAATATTCCCAGAAACTTCACTTAGAGAAATAATTGCTCAAAAGCAGGAAAGTAGGGGACTATGAAAAAAAAAAAAAGACCCTTTGTGGTATATATGTACTGTGTATACAGATTAGCAAACAAAGGGAATGAATAAAAGAAAAAAGAAAAGTATGTAAATGACACTATGTAATTCCATCTGTACAAAAGTCTATACGTTTCTAATATCATGACCAGCGCATCAGTGGTTTCCAGTCAGGGTAGGAGAGGCCTGAGAAAGCACTGCAGAGCTTAGGAAGATCACTTTGGCCGGGCAGTGGTGGGCACGCCTTTCATCCCAGCACTTGGGAGGCAGAGGCAGGCGGATTTCTGAGTTCGAGGCCAGCCTGGTCTACAGAGTGAGTTCCAGGACAGCCAGGCTATACAGAGAAACCCTGTCTCAAAAAACCAAAACAAAAAAAAAAAAAAAAACCAACATCACTTCGGTGTTGATCAACGTGTTCATTGTTTTGATTATGTTAATGATTTGAGGGTTCTACAGATATATCAAAAGTCATCAAATTATAAGCTTTACACATATGCAGTCCATGTCAATGACATCTCAATGAAGACTTTTAAAAAAAAGACAAATAACAGCAACAACGAAGAAAATGAACAAAACCATTGAAAAGAAAGCATTAACAGAGAGCGGTGCATGTGTGTGCCAGTAGCGTGTGAGAGCAAGCTGCAAATTGTATAACACGTTAAGGAATTATTACTGGATATTGTATTCTTTACTTTCCTCACTCCTGTGAAAAAATACCTGACAAGAAGCAACTTGTGGAAGAACCGTTTTGTCTTGGCTCACAGTCTGAGTGGCTACAGTCTATCATGGCGCGAGAAAGCTGGTGACAGGAAGTGAACTTGCCAGTCAGTCAGCGGTGTTGTGTTTGCGGCTGGGGAGCAGGCAGTGGTCCCACTGAGTAAGCCTGGTCAAAACGACAAGAATTTGAACTTGCACATAGCAGTGGCATACAGCTATGAATGGATTTGTTTCTTTGGCCTTTGGGAAGCAGCAGTCTGAGTCCCTTTTACATGTACCTGATCCAAAAACGTACATTTTAATTTGACTTCACATAAATGCAGTGGATAGACATATAAAAGGAATTTTTTCTTTCTTTGGAAACAAGCTGAGGCCTTTGGAATGAACTGCTAAAGAGAGCTGATTTTCCAAGTTTGTATTTAGAAGCTGCTATTGATTTCATAATACAGTCTAAAAGTTTTATTAAAAAATATCTAAGTCGGGTGGTGGTGGCGCACCTTTAATCCAGCACTTGGAGGCAGAAGCAGGCGGATTTCTGAGCTCGAGGCCAGCCTGGTCTACGAGTGAGTCCAGACAGCCAGGACTACACAGAGAAACCTTGTCTCGAAACCGAAAAAAACAAACAACAAAACAAAACAAAACAAAACAAAACAAAAAAAACAAAAAACAAAAAAAACTAAAGCTCTGAAAGGCCAAACCTCTCTTTCCTAATACATGATGTTAAGGTTTGGTTTCTCTTTGAGGAGCAAAGACTAGAGATTGTGCACAATGCTTAGAACGATATTATTTAGGAAGTAAAGTCTAGGCAAAACTTGGGTTGGAAGATTCAAAGTAAAAGAAGGACATTTGAACTTATTATTATAAGATTGGTAATGAAAGTTCATCTCTGTTTGTGTTCAGTTAAAATTAAAATTAATATTACTTTTTGAAAGTCTTCATTGACAGCAGACCTTCTTCACATATAGGGACCATTCCTGAACAATAAAATGGAGCGTTTCTATGACAACGTATTTCTGGTTAGCTGCAGTCTTCTATAATAATTGCTGCTAATAAAGTTAGCACCATGTGATTACCTCCTGGTCCACGACTCCTTCAGTCCAGGAATATTTGGGCACTGGCTGGACAGAACATTTAGCTCAGTAACTTTTATCTAAGGACAAAAGCAATAACTTTCTCCCTGATAAAACATCCGTCTTTATGTTCTGACGCTGACCTCAGACAAGGTCTAGATCAAAATTAATAGGACCTTTGTCATCCTGGGAGGTGCAGATGTCCTATGAGTCCAGGTGTCAAGACCAATCAGTGAGATGCTGACCCTGGATGATTGAAGGCTCTGGTACTGGAGCGACTCTATGAATCATATTTGAAGAGGGAATCAAAAGGTCATGCCCAGGGACGTTTGTACCAAGTGTTGGTTCTAATGACTGAATAGGTTGTAAGTGAAAAGATGAGTGAAAGGTACAAACCCTCATGATTTGAAGCAGGAGAAATTTCAGGAGATTAGTCAGGGCTAAGGTTATGATCAGATCAAAGCAGGAGTTTTATAGACCCAGTTTTGTCTTTGGACAGCTTTGGTTTATAGATTAGATAGGTTAGAGAGAAACATGGGAAGTTTAAAATCTCTCTCCTTTCCCTCCCCAGTGTCTTGTCTGTCTGTCTCTCCCTCTCTCTCCCTCTCTCTCTCTCTCTCTCTCTCTGTTTGTCATGTTTTATTGTATGTATGTGTTATATGTGTGTATGTGTGTATGATGTGTGTATGTGTGTATGCATGTGTGTGTATGTGTGTTTGTGTGTATGTGTGTGTATGCATGTGTGTATGTGTGTATGTGGTGTTGCATGTGTGTGTTGTGTATGCATGTGTGGTATGTGTGTTAATGTGTGTATGCATGTGTGTGATGTGTATATATGTGTGTCTGATGTGTGTATATGTGTGTATATGTGTGTGTATGCAGTGTGTGTATGTGTATATGTGTGTGTGTCTGCAGTGTGTGTAGTGTGTGATCATGTGTGTGTATGTGTTTGTTATGTGTGTATAGTGTATATTTGTTCTGATGTGGTATGTGTTGTTGTGTGGTGTTTGTTGGATCATGTTGTGTGTATGTGTCTGTAATTCTTGTATGCATGTGTGTGATGTGTATATTGGTGCTGTGTTGTGTTAGGTGATCTTGTATGTGTGTGTAGTGGTGTGTGATGGTGTGTATGTGATGTGTGGTGTGGTGTGGTGTTGACGGTGCGATGGAAGTGTTACTCCCAGTCAATACTGAGCTACATTTTTGGAACATAAGTTGAGCAGATTGGCACTTTCCTATCACGCCCCCTGTTCCATGAAACTCTTGTCACTTTATCCCGATGAGGCTCTCTTGATAGCCTGCTTGTTCTAAGTCTTCTTACTCCTGTTGCTTATTGCCCAAACCTGGATCCCAGCTTCATATGAAAATGTCTATCCCATGTTATCCGCAATGCCTCCGTTCTCTCCACCATGTGAGTAAAGATGGGATGTGGTTTGGCTCTCAGTATCTGATTGTCGATATGGGCTTAGATAGGGCGATGGAAGGTGTCTCCATGATAAACATGCACTGCCTTCGACAGCAGATTCTTGTTCTTGCTTCTTGTGAAAAATGCAAATTCAAGATAGTCTCTTAAACATGCTTAGCCAATAAAGACCTCTCCATAGAGTGGCTTCTGTAGTTCCTGAATGCCATCTTTATGGGATTTGGCTGTATCTCTCTCTGGTTCTTAGGAGGAAGCATCATATTTGCTTTCTCTGTATGTCTCTCTGGTCCTGCTGTGTCAGTACCAGGGAGATGGTAGCTCTTAGACTCAACACATGTTTGTTGTGGAATGAGATCAGCTTCCCCACTGTGCTGACATCCTCAAACCAGACAAAGTAATTCTCAGGTACTGAACAAGGATGTTTCTTAAGATAAAGCCAGAAATAGCTCTCTCTAGAAAACCAGCAACGACTCCCTCCAAAGAATTCTTTTTACTTATTCCTTTTTCCCATATTGACAAGGCTGAATGGGGCATACATTTGAATTTAGCCAGTCCTTTTGAGACATAACCCTTGGGGGTACTAAACAGTTCCCTCATAATTCTCTGATGTATCGACTGGTTGGTTCTTTTGTTTGTATTTAGTCTCAAGTCTTAGCCAGCAAACAAAGCCAGTTTTGATTTTTGTTGACGGTGATTTTTTGGATTGATTTTGTCCCCTCCATCATTGGCATTGGTAAGTAAAACATTTTTTTTTAAGTTATAACATAATTTGGGGGTTTCAGATTATCCAGAGAGTCTGGAGAATCTGGCCTATGTTACTTTAAACGAATGCCACTGACTCCATCGGAGAATAAACAAGCGTAGGTGTCTGAGCACAGGCTATTTTTTCTCCTGTGTTTTCAAAGACTCATTTATACACGAGTGCTTTCCTAGTATACCAGAGCACTGCCCATGACCAGAATCATCATCTCAGAATCTGAGGTATTCTAGGGAAGCAGAAGTCACTGCTCACAAATACGTGACAGACTACTTGGAAACATGGTCACAGCACAGGAGCAGGCACCCTATTTTCAAACTTTGTGAGACCTGCTGTTTCGTAAGTTGCATCAATTCGCCGTCTCAGGCCCCAGACTTATAAGGCCAAAGGACTGGGAATGGTCATCACTGAGGTGTTAGCTCCAATATTTCTCACTTATATGAAAATAGGAAACCTTTCTCCCTGATCATGTTCAAATGTAGACTGAAGTATCCTTGTAAAGAGGGGTAAAGCCATCCACTCAATTTAGGGCAAGAGATCAACCCCATGTATTAGAAACATGTGAGTAGGGGGAATCCAATGAAGGTACATAGAATACTAATAAATACTAATAATACTAATACTTTGCTACTAATGATTAATCTCTTGCGGATGAGTGACATGTGGGGGCTACTTCCCTTCTCTTTGTTCAAATTCTTACTGATGGGGTTGTCGTAGGAGCCAATAGATCAGCTGATATAAAAGGAAAAGAAGACTTCAACAACACATTCATTTCAGAACCTGAACTTGCCTGACTGTGAGTACCAAGATTCGAGAAGTGAGCTGGGCCCCAGAGGCTGCTGAGCCTGACAAGGTGCTGCATGGAGATTGAGGAGTGACTGCATGCTGATTGATGGCAGTCATGGAGACGCCATGACCAACAGAGGACCTGTTTTTCTCTGATGGCTGGGGTATCTGTTCCACACATGGCTGGCAGAATTTCCTTACACTTCTTAACTGTTTGTAGCTACGGATCCCAACTGTGTAACCATTTGGTGCAAGCTGGTTTCTGGCTGGAGTCTATCCAGCTCTGTTGGGAGCCGGGGTGTTGGTTGTGGGGAAGAAGTCACCAGCTCTGAGATAGTATTGTATGGTTTATCACCATGTGTAGCACATGCGAACTGTGACCTTGAGAACATAACATTTTCAGCTTTACATCACAAGGTAGAAAGCATTATAAGAATATAAGGAAAGTATTAACCGGAACCATTTATTAAAGTGAATGCACCCCTCTTAGGCGTCACCAGTTGAATAGGAAGGCTCAGACGTAATTTTAGGTGCTATTTCTAACATTTCTAATTTCCTTTTTTTTTTTTCCCTACTTTGCTACTAATGATTAATCTCTTGCGGAGTATTGAACCTGTTGGGGACACTACCTGGTATCTCAAGATCTGGAGCAAGTTTTGACGTTTTTGACCTTCTGTGTAATTATTTAATTTCGTTCAGAAAGCTTCTGGTGTCTATATGAGGACGGTGCTACTGCTTACATCAAACAGGATGCTCTTGTTTATCGGTCTTAAGCAGCAACAAGGTCAGGCCACCTAATCTGTGAACCGTGATGTACATGAAAAATTCACATAGTTTCTTTTCCTGTAACACCCTGACAAATGTGACTTCTGGTAGAGACGTTAAGGCAGAAGGAGTCTGAAGCAGCTGGTCACATCACATCCACAATGGCAAAGTAGAAGGCCATGCATGTTGAGCTCAGTATTTCCAGCCTAGGGACTGGTGCTACCCTCAGTGGGCAAATCTCCCCACACTCATGAATGCAATCAAGGCCATCCCACACAGTCGTATCCAAAAGCTCATCTCCCAAGAAATTCTAGATTTTGTCAAGTTAGTGGTTAATGAAAACTACCACACAGGTATTTTATAATGAAGGAATTTGAAACTGATTACTATTTATTTTTTTTTTTTTTATCTGCCAAGAAACTACCTGATAGTATCAGAAAGAATGAAAATAAAGTTGGAAGGCTACATCTCTCTGTCTGTCCTGTTCCATCCCCAAGGGTTAAAAAGGAACATTTTTATAACCATAAAGGATCCATGCTACTCATCAAGGAGACATCCTGTATCAAGTACCTCACTTCCTTCTTAGTAATCTCCAAAGAGTCACACTCTAAAGCACTCAACAATGTCCTGAGCCTTAAAGAGAATTTTTAGGTGTGGGCATACAGAATTGATCAACGTTGCCATGCAATTGGCTTCTTTAACTGTGCTCTGGTTATAAAGTGAATCTGGGTAGTGTTATGGAAGAGTCAGGAGAAGAGACATTGAGGTCCGGAATGGTGGAAAGAAGTGATATTGCGGAGGCAAAAGGAACCGGTACAGGATCCTGAGACTTAGACGCAGAAGCGCTGTCTTACCGGTCCCTCCACATGAGGACTAAAGAATTGTCCTTTCGACGGAGACAGTATGATGGTCAGGAAAATGCGTTCTCTTAACTGATGACATTGGCTTGGTCTGAATCAATCTGTGGGAATGGAATGCATCTCCAAGGCGAAGCTTACGACTTTATGTGAAAACAGACAAGCAGGGTGAGAGATTTTAAACGCCGTCCATTCCCAACATCAAGTGACCCAGTTCTGATGAGAACCTGGTTTTCCAGACCATTACATCATCCAAAGTCCTGCTGAATTTCCACTTCACAGAGGCAGTTCAGAGCACAGGATAAATTCTACATGTATGGTGGTGTGTGTGTGTGTGTGTGTGTGTGTATGTAATATTTATGTATATTAGAGTGTAGCATTTATTGCGTTAAAAGGCTGAAGGAGATGCAGCCATCATCAGAGTAATTAACCCTGAGGCTGATAAACTGGATTGGCATGACTAACTCTATAACCCCAAGGAAGATTTTAAATCTTTTAGTCTCTAAGTTTCCCCTTCTGTATAATGGGGAAACTGAGGGTATAGTCAGATCATGTACACAAATGCCATGCCAGTGTGACCTGCATAATCTCTTTCAACACGTTAGCTGTTGCTTTGTGTGCATGCAGTGTGTGGTGATTGAGGGTAGCTTGATGCTTTACACACTTACTCTAAGTTCCCATGTGTTTAGCATCTCATAATTAGAATCCTCAAGAACTCATCACACACCTTTTTCTTTCCTTCCTTCCTTCCTTCCCTTCCCTCCTTCCTTCCTCCTCCTCCTTCCTCCTTCCTTCCTTCCTTCCTTCTCTTCTTTGGAAAAACTGGTTGTCCAATCATCATTGGCCTGTTTCTACAGAACACTCAAAAAGGGCTGAAGCATTATGACAGAACAAAGGAGAAAGGACGGTGAGGAGTGGTTTGAGTGACTGTGGTTTATTTGGTCTTCGATAGTTCGAACACCTGTCGGAAGTAAGAGAGTCCATCTGCCTGACCAAGTTCATTAGGCAGAAGTCCCATTTCCTTCATTCGGGCTAAGTTCTAGCACTGTGTCTCCAGGCAAGACTGAACTTTAAGGCAGTTAAGCTTTTGGCTGCATTCTTCTTGTCCAGGCTATATTCTTATGCCAGCCCTCGGAAGCTTCATGGTTCACGCCTCTGTCTGCAGCTATTCCAACAGTCCAGCATCTGAATCCTGGCCTGCCATGTTCAAAGTTCCCCTTGCATTCTCCTCCAGGCCTACAGTTTTTCATGCTATGGAAAGTATATAACCTGCCTTGCTTCTGCCTTTCTTGCTCTCCTGCTTTCGGTCACAGTGACACGAGCTGATGAATTGTAATACCGACCCCATTTCCCCCTTCTTCGTGGGTTTTCTCTCCTCAGCAGGGCGGTGAAATACTTTCTTTAAAAGCAACTCTTAGGACATCTCAGCCCATTGGTTCTGCATGGGTCAGAGCAGCCAGTCATTTTCCCCGTGGTCCTTAGTGGTTTGGGGGTTCTGGCATCACTGGGGATGATGGAATCTCCCTCAGATGCTTGCTATGAGGTCTGGCTCAAGTCACTTTCTCTTTCTCCAGCCAACAGCAAAAGTAGCCTGCATTCTGTGACATTGCTGTATTTGGGACAGATCCTTTTAGAAGGATGTGTCCAGACTGGATTTATAGCCACCAAGTCTTGTGTTCCTCCTTGCTCTGCAGGGGTCTTGGGGCTCCGTTACACCAACATTTTATGTTCTCTAGTGTTTGCCCGATTCTTTCTTAAGTAGCTCTTCTGTCTAGCATGCTGATTTTCACGAGTCTGGTTCTCCATCCTTCCATGAACTCTTAGCATGGTACCATGGTGCCCCGGAAGGAACATTGAGTGGGTGGCTACATAACTGTGTGACCTCGGGCATGCTACACCACTGCTTTGGGTCTTTGCTTTTTTTTTTTTCCTCTAAACACATGGACTGGATCAAATTATGTTTAAGGAGCCCTTCCTGCTGGGGAAGCATGCTGTGAAACGTAGGGGACTTTCAAAAGCCCTGGAATGCATTGCTCAGCGGAAAATTAGTTGAATCAGTTTGTGGTAGTCTATGATAACAATTCTGGTGACCCTGATGTTCTGACCCAATAGGCTGATTTCTTTCTTCAGCTTTCTTGTTAATGCCATCTTAAGATAGACTGCATGAGTTTACCAGCTTCATGTGTTACCATTTCTGGCCCTTTCTTATTGATCAGCTCAATCCTAGCCACTGCACAAGAGCTTTGAAACAGTCTTTCATAGTCTGATTTCTCTTCAGATCCTATAAATCTTTCACTTCAAGTTCTCCATTCATTCATCCATTTGTTTTTCATCATGCTAGTCACTGCCTACAGCTCAGGAATTTATGCTCAGAGAAATTTAATCTTATTGTTTAAACACTGTTTAGAAAGGACAGCTCTTATCTGGATTTGTCAGTATTGTTTTTAAAACGTCTTTTAGTTCATTGTATTGTTTTAGAAAGCAAATGAAAAATAAACAAACAAAACCAACAAAACACACACACACACACACACACACAATATATATATATATATATAATAAAGATTTATTTAGATTCAACTCTGCAGGTTCCCATGGAAATGTTTGATGCAGATCACTAATCTGAATCAAACATTAGGGCGTCAGTTGGCAACATGGGCCTCACTTAAACTCCATTTTACACCTTAAGAATGTCACTTTTTGTATTGCTGTAATGACAAATGGGCTAAGTAGGCGTGTGATTCTCACAGTAAGGAAAATAAGGCATGCGCTGTTCAGGTAGGCTTTCTTTGGCTTCTTCATAATGATTCAGTGGTAATAGGCACGAAATTTACCTGAAGGTAAAACCTCAATATTATGGTCTTCTGTCGTAGTGCTCGATTGCTGTGAAAAGACAATATGACCATGGCCATTCATATACATACATGCACGTGTACACACACACACACACACACACACACACACACACACTTAGTTGAAATTATAGTTCAGAGGTTTCATCCATTATCATCACGGCAGAAGCAGGACAACACACAGGTAGACATGATGATGGAGACAGAGCTGAGAGCTTCACGGTGGATCCACAGAAAGCAGGAAGAGAGAGAGGGCTAGGCCCACTTCCAGTGACACACTTCCTCCAATAAGGCCACACACCCCCCAATCCTTTCAAATAGTGCCACTCCTTGATGCCTACGCGTTCAAATACATGATCTTCAAATCAGTCCCTTCAAACCACCATGTCAGGGCTTTAGCTTCTTAAAACATGGGTATAGATGAGTGTGGGGTTGTGAAAATTTTAGCAATGATGAAAGGCTCCCAAGCATGCAACCACCAAAATTAATTTAAAACCAATCACATGATGAGTCTGAGGTGTTTCCTGAAGAGTTTGCCTGTACTGTATCACATGACTTTATGGCAGACTTGGTCCTAAACACCCAACATATTCACTTTGCACACAGTGTCACACCACAAGAGCACCAGCAAAGGCTGCCTGCAATACCTCACCCATATTCGAGACTATAGCACGCTATAAATTACAGAGATTTTGCTGCTCACACAATATTTTCTGATCTTATAGAAACATGATGAGTTAATTATTGCAAATAAAGATTTTTTTTTAATATTTCCCAAGCATCATTTCTCACTATGTATGTATCAAATTTGTGTATTGTTGTGGTGTTTGTATTGTTTGAATGTTTGGTTTTTGAGTTGCTGCCTTGAGTCTCATAAAAAAAAAGTTGTCAAATGAATTTTGACTTGGGATTAGGATATTTGCCAGCAGTTCCTGAAAGATTCCTAAATTTATGGCTGCTTTGGTCTATATGTTTATGCGAAGCAGATTTTCAGCATTGATAATCATAAAGTCGAAATGTAGATCAACTCTGAAAAACATTGAAGATGTTGAAAATTCTACAGTATCAAACTATTCCAGCATGACTTAATTGTTTATATAAAAATAAGGGGGCAATTTATATCATCATCATGCCTGTTTTCTTCCATCTTTAATAATGCTCCAATTATGTGGATAACAAAGAATTGTTTTAAAACAAATTTCTTTATGATTTGTTATCAGTAAATATATTTGGTCTGTAGGCCTATTTTTACATACTTACATACCCAGGGTCATGTAAATGTTTTGTCCAGTGGAGGAGGCTCTTGAGTGGAAGTGTTCAAGAAACGTTGATATAAGGCCCCGTGGTATGACAGAGGAAGGGTGAAGGTCTTAGGCCTGTCTGCAGAGTGCTGGGACAATCCGTGCTTGAGTTATTTAGAACAGAATATGACCCACAAATCTCCTCCATGCATCACTTAACTTCGGAAGACTTAGTTCTCTGAAAAGAAAAGAAAGCTATTTAGCTTGGTGAACTCTATGAAGTCATAGCATTTGAGAGTCAGAAGCGACCTTTGTGAGCCAAAAGCATGTGTTTGTCCTAAGGTGTTGTAACCTTGATTCTGAAGGAAAGGACCCAAACTCGAGACAAAAAATAACGTAGCTTGAAGGATATCAGATGGGAACAACTCGTTGCCTCCCAGGGTATCAAACTATAACCGTAAGATGCCTACAGCCTTAAGCCCCACATGGCTTTCCTTCTGCCCTACCCTGACCCGATGTTAATGTCATCACCCTCTTGAGCTGGTGGTAACATTACTAACATTCCTGGTTTTGCCTTCTGAGCAGCTTCCTATCTCTTGCCTGTGGCTGGTACGTTCTCCTTTGTTTCTCATCATGGCTGCACAGTTTACTGTTCCCATAGAAGCCTGTAAGACACCCCTTCCAGCAGTCACTTTTGTAGAGTTTTGGGAATCCTTCCTGGGTAGTCCACCTCATCTTGTCCAGATTTGGAGAGACAGGACCATCATCCTTCCTTAACATACTCGATCCTATGTGCCTGATTTTGGTGCAGTCATTTGGCAATACTTTTTGACAGAATAACAGATGTCTAACCAGAGCAATTTTGTTCCAGCCAGATAATAATCCCAGGCTACCCAGGGACTCACAATGCCTGCCTGTGGAAAGGAAAAGGCATTTGGGAAGTGACATTTGATCCCTCCCATATACTCAAAATACAAAGGAGTTTAAGTGTTGACCAGTTTTAGGTTACTTACAGACGAGCTTTCCACTTCAGTGATTTCAGAAATTGGGTGGCTTGTTCTTTGTCTCATAAAGAATTCATTTTTAAGATGCTGATGGCCCCGGTGCTGGCTGGTGGCCAGCTTCAGGAAGTGTGGTTCACAAGCCGTCAAGGCTTGCACATACTCCGCATTCCTTTGGTAATGCAATTCTGGACCCAAATCGATTCCAGAAGTCTGATTTTTCTGAGAGAGGCCAACACACCAGGCTTGTTGCGCGGCCCCCTCGGCACATCCCTGCATCGCCGCCCACCACCTCCACCAGCCTGGAAGTGTTAAACAGCCAATCGCAGAGCTAAGCGCGCAGTTCCGTGAGACCCACATTATGGGCTCTGAACAAGAGGATGAGCTCCTCGGCGTATGCTTGAAGACTTTGTTTCGTGTTTTGGATAAAGTCTGAGAATTTATCCTTCAAAATTCCTTAGATTTAGTAACATGCCTTTGCACTGTGTTAATGCGGGGAGTTTTCTTTCTTTCTACCCCCCACCCAAACTTTTCTTTCTCTCCCCCCCACCTCTCTTTTTTAAGGTTAAAAGCCGCCTTCCCTTTTAAGTATAAGTAATCCATCCAAATCCTGCCTAAGGGAACAAAAGAAATGCTGGTGCTTTTCTCTTTCACAAAATGCAGAGACTTCCTCTCTGTCCTCTCCAGGCTCCAGTCTATGAACTGAAGGGAAATTACTCTCCTCTCCATAGAGGAGATTATGCAAAACGAGAAGGCAAAGCCAATGGCCACGATACAAACCCAAATACCAGCTTAATTCTGGGCCTGGCAGAGCCTTGTGCCTTTTCTTTCCAGATGTGGGCGCCTATCCACATCTGCCTTTTTAAAAAAAAAAAAAAAAAAAAATTCTATTAGCTGATGTTTTAAGAGCTCACGTGGCGTAGGGACTTCAGAAGGACTGCCGTGATCTTCAACCCTGTATCCCAGCCCTCAGTCTCCTCTTTCTCCTACACACAAAGCCATTTCCCCAACTGCCTCACTGGGGGCTCCAAAAGCCAAAGCTTACTTTTCTCAGTGGCCTTGTAGCTGGATGGCTTAGGACAGACTTATTTAGCCATGTCCCCCCGCACCCCCCCCACACCTCCCCTTTTCACATCAGTGCATAGCCAGTGGGGGAAATTCGATTCTCTGAGTGGTAAGGTTACAGAAGCCCCTTCCGGTTTGTGTGCAAATGCTGGAAGACGAGGTTTTGTGTCTTGTTTAATGTCTTGAAGGTTCACGACTTCCAGCAAGGAGAACTTGAAGTTCCTCTTTTAGACCCTTTCAGAGCTGGACTAATAGAAAACCTGGCAGCTCTTTTTTTTCTTTTTCTTTTCTTTTCTTTCTTTCTTTCTTTTTTTTTTTTTTGGTGGGGGCAACTTTGGCTTTCTGTTCTGTTTTTCCGGGTCAATATTAAGTCAATATGCAATCCTTCAGAGCTGACACCAGTGTGCTGACACCAGTGATGGGTAGCACCTGGAGGCCAGCGTGCGGTGCACATTGGTCTCCTAGATTATTTGAAATATTGATTCTCACATTTGTGAGTTAATGCATTTATAATTCTGGTGGATTTCTACTGTGTAGTAGACACTGTGTATGGCTTAGGGAGAGTTATAAATCTGAATTGCTTGAACGCAGTGAAAAGGTATGCTGTATGCTGTGGCCCATGCCATAGTGCAGCATTATGGTGCTTAAGGGATCACACAAATAATAGTAAAAAATAGAAGCTTTGAAGTCCACATGCGTTAAGAGAGCGAGTCAGCTGAGATACCCAAAATGACTCATTCGGAAAAAACAAAAAGTGGCTTAAACAAAATCTAAATTTCAGGGATTTCTCCAAAGATAGTTGAAAGCTGGAGTGACGGCTTCATAAGTCAATACAAGTCTGGTTACTTTAATGTCTTTCTGGAACTTCTGGCTTCCGCTTAATGATCTGAGATACATCCTTTTGTCCTAGACGCTGAAGACTCACCTAGCCAACAGCAAGCAGGAAGGAGACACAAAGCATCCCAGCAAGAACAAGGCTGCAGTAGAATGCTAAACCGTTCATTGGATAAAAACCTGTCATGTGGCCAGGTGCCATTACAAAGGAAGCTGGGAAATGAAGTCTATAGAAGGAGTCATAGTCCTAAGAAACCAGAAGCCATTGTGTCTGCCCAAGGAAGTCCTCAGCCGAATCTCTTTTGTAACATTCACCTGCTCTAGGCTAATCACTTATTTGAACCTCAGTTTTTCTTATCTTAAAATAAGATTATATTCATCCTATGTAATTATTGTAATATCATAACTTTATAACATCTAACACAAAGGATGAACTGCATTTACTAAATTACCAGCAATTACTGTCTTCACAAAGTTTAGTTGAGGGACAAAGATGACAGTATAAGAACTGTCGGGGAACACCAGGAAGAGTGCATAGATGTCATCCCTAATAGCTGAAGTATGCATATGAAATACATATAGGTTTTACGTAGGCAAAAAAATCCACATCTCCGTGTACAATTGTTTCCCGTATACATTTTCACCTCTTCTTTGGTTGTCTATACGGCAGGCACCTCGTGTCTATGAGTGACTTTTAGTGTGTGTCCCATCTGTCCCATTCTTTTATTTGTATCGTTGTACTTCTTAAAGCCCGTATTATGGGGTACATACACATTTTATGTGGCCAAGACAATTATTAAACCAGCTGGACCCAGAGAACCCAAAAGTTTAGGAATTGCTGCTGCCTAATTTCCTGCTGTCCTGATTTAACCATCTGAGTGTTTTCTAATTGGTTTGGTTTTGACCTTTTTTCTCTGTCTCCTCACTGGAGAGTAACAGTGCATTGTTGTTGTGTGTGCATTTTTTTTGTTTGTTTGCTTTGTTTTTTGTTTTCTGGGACAGAGTCTCCTGCTGAAGCCCAGGCTTTCTTGGAGCTCACTGCTTAGCTCAGGCTGGCCTGAGCTGTTTGGCAGTCCTCCTCAGCCTCTCAGGTACTATGATTATAGAAGTGGGGGTATCTGCCCACATTCCAGTGTTTGAAAATTGTACTGCTAAGTTTTTATATTTTTCTATGCTTCATTTTGAGTTAGATTTTGTTTTTGTGGCATTGTGGACACCAAGAACTTTATTCACATTAGGCAAGGGTGCTACCACTGAGCCACATTCCTAGCCTGAGCTAATCGAGCTTAGCTATGGCTTCCTGACCAATCGAGAGCATAGCCACTGTCTGCCGGCAGATCTGTTTTATGAAACAGCCGCCTTTAAGCTTGCTTTATCGTTTTTAGGAATTGGTCATTTTATGAATGTATAATGACCTTTATTGTCTCTGGACAATTTTCTTTGATTTGGATTCTATCTTGACTGATAGCCATTTTAGCCTTCTTTGGATTAGTGTTAGCTTGATATTTTGCTTAACTTTCTTTTGTTTTTCTATGAGTGCGTGTGTGCATATGTGCTCATGTGTGTGTGTGTGTGTGGTGTATGTGTATGCATGTTTGCCTGTGTGTTCACATGTGTTTGGGGTAGTGTGTATACATACATGTGGATGTATATGGAGGTCTGGATTGATATGGAGATAGTCTTCTATTGCTCTTTATCTTTTAATCAATAAGATGTCTCTCCCTCCAAACCCAGAGCTTGCCTGACTAGTCTTGTTAGTCAGCTTGCTCTGGATCCTCTTTTGAGGAGGCTGGAATTATGACGGTAGGGCTTCGATACTTATCCAGCACTGGGACTTAGGGATCCAGACTCTGGTCCTCATGCTTGCTCAAGTGTCACCTCCCAGACCCTCTAATTAGATTTTAATCTATTAATATAATTATGCATAAAGGTAGTTTTTGTTTTTGTTTGTTTGTTTTTGTGAAGAGCATGTCCTTGGATTTTGGATATTTTTCTTCTTTTCTTACTCTAACCTATTTTGCTATTTAATCTTTTGATTGGTTTCTGTATAAAATTTACATGTGTTTGGTGCTAGGGATGGAACCAAATCCTTGGACATGCCAGACAAGTGCTCTACCACTGAGCAACACCCCAGATCCAGAAGATTTACTTCTAAATTTAACATCTATTACGATTGAATCTGTTGGGGTTTTTCAAATGTTATTTTCATTTGTGCCCTATGCTTTCCTGTCCTTTCTTTCATTTCCCCATTTTCACATAAGATATACAAACTATTTTTAGAGATCAGTTTTGATTTATTCTCATACACATTTTTCACAGTTTGCGATGTCTACTCTAGGGATTACAATAGGCATCCACTGTTGGTTTTCCCCCCAATTAATTGCTTTCAGCATTTTTCTACTTCAAATAGAGTCTACCTCAAATTGTGGTTGTCTAAATCCTCAGCTTCCATTCCCATCTCCCTCTTACAATACAGTCAGCTTAACTAGTACACTGGTAACTCTGTGAAAAGGTTATAATTTTGTTTTTATATATAAAATGATACTGTGCAGTCCAGCGGTGGGACAGTCTGGGGACAGTCTGACACCCTTGTGTTACCACTGAGGGTGCCCCTTCTTCATCCCAGATTCTGTCATTTCCCTTCCCTCTTACACGAAGAACTTCATCAGCTGGTCTCTCAGTGATGCTACTGACCACAGATTCTCCTTGCTTTCATTCACCTAAGGAGGTCTCTCCTCTTCATCCCTGCAGGATAACTTACTGGGGTTCTTGAATGCAGCTCTTCCCTCTGAGCACTGAAAGTGGCTTGTGTTCCCTTGTGGCTTCCAGGGTTTTGTAGGAGAAATTTGCTGTTGTTTAAATTGCGTTTCTCTTGCTAGTAATGCACAGTCTCTCTCTAATCCCCAGATTTTTCTTTGTGTTTAGTTTTCAGACGATTGATTACGATATGTCTTGACAAGAGCTCGTTGTATTTATTTTGTTTGGCGTTCTTTGAAACTTATTGAGTCACATACAGGTTTGTGTAATTTGCTAAATTTGAGACGTTTTCAGCCATGTTTCTTCACATTTTAGCCTTTCTTTCTTCTTCTTCTCCCTCTAGGACTTCAATGGGCAATGTCAGATGATTTGCTGTGGATGAAGGAGTTTCCTACACCTCCCCAACTCATAAACCATAGGCTCAACTAATTTCCAAATGAGTTCAAGGAAGAGATAATCTTTGTATATAACAAGGAACAAGGGCAGATAGCTTTGAAAATCATATTTTTAAATGTTTACTTTAAAAATGATATGAAATGTAACAATGCTAATGAGATGGCATGTATGTTTGAAACATACATACATTTGTTATTTCATCACGATAATTCAAAATTATTTCTCCTAGTCACCCTACTGTGCAATAGCATACAAGAACTTACACTTATCTGAATGTGACTTAGTACCAATTAACCAACCATTCTCCACTTTTTGCTTATTATCTCCTGCTATCCCAGCCTCAGGAATCATTCTTCTCTCAACAGAAATATGATCAACTTTTGTATGTTCTCTATATAGTGACATCAGATAATAGTTGGCTTTTATGCCTGGTTTCATTTCACACTTCAGCTCTACCCATGTTACAAATAACAATATTTCACTCTTTTTATGATCCTTGTATGCTGTACCATATCATCTGTTTATCAGTTCATATATCTTTGTATTGGATATTATTTCCATTTCTTGATTATGGTTTCAAACAACATAGGTATGACATTGTCTTGTTCACATCCTGATTTCATTTCCTTGGGCCACGAGTCAGGAGTAAAACTAACAGAT
This sequence comes from Mastomys natalensis, assembly GCA_021653895.1. Classification (NCBI taxonomy): domain Eukaryota; kingdom Metazoa; phylum Chordata; class Mammalia; order Rodentia; family Muridae; genus Mastomys; species Mastomys natalensis. The sequence goes on from JAJTUV010000576.1 coordinate 339,424, forward strand.
CATATACTCATTCTTCTTTTGGGGGGGGTGGCAGAAGTCCATGCTATTAACCATAATTATTGTAATTTGTATCCTCCACAAGCATGCAAATATTCTTTCTCCACATCTTTACTAACACTTAGAGCTTTTGTTTTTAAATCAAAGCAGGGTTGGACAGATGTCTCAGTGGTTTAAGAGCACTGGCTGCTAATCCAGAAGACCCAAGTTCAATTCCCAGCATTCATATGTGAGCTCACAACTGTCTATAATTTCAGTTCCAGGGGACCCTCACATAGGCATTTATGCAGGCAAAACACTAATGAATGTTTTTAAAAAGTCACTTATGTAATAGCTTTTTTTTTTAACCTGTGGTTTTGATTGGTATTTCCATAATGAGTAGTGATATTGAGCCTTTCTATATACTTGTTGGACATTGGCATATGTTTAGAAAGATACACTTTTAAGTGGGTTATTTTGTATTTTTCTGAATTATTCTGGATCTTGATTGTTTGTCAGGTAAATACTTTCCAAGTCTTTTATCCATTCTGTAAGTTGCCTCTGCATGGTGACGACTGCTGATGACTGCTGATGACTGCTGGCAGTGTGGAAGCATTAAGTCGGATGTAATCCCATTATCCCATTTTTGTTTCTGGTTCTAGTGCTTAAGGGATCTTGCCCATAAAACCTTCACCCATTCCAATGCCCCATTGTGGTTCCTCTATTTCTTCCGAGTAGTAGCTTTAAGTCTCACTCCTGAGAGGTAGGTATCCAGTTTTATTCTTTGTATGCTTACATAATTCTCTCAGTACTGTTTAAACAAAAAGGCTATTCTTTCTTCAACATGTGCCCTTGTTGTCTTTTCAGAAAACCAGATGGATATATGTGAGTAGGTTTACTTCTAGTTTCTTCTTCTGTTCCAGTTATGTATGTTTCTGTCTTAGTTCCACACCATGTTCTTTTGATGACTATAGCTTTGTTATATAATTTAAAGTCAGATGGAGTAATGCCTCCTGCCTTGTTGTCTTTGCTTATTATGCCTTTGGCTATTCAGGTTGCTGTTGTATTGTGAAAAATGTCAGGAATGTGAAGAATGTTCCTGATGTCTGGTGTCTTAGGGTTTCTATTGCTGTGGAGAGACACCATGACCACTGCAACTCTTACAAAAAAGACCCAAACATTTCATTAGGTAGGACTGGCTTATTGTTTCAGAAGTTTAATCCTTTATTATCATGGTGGGAAGCATGGCAGCATGTAGGCAGACATGATGTTGGAGAAGGAGCTGAGAGTTCTACATCAGACTAATAGATACATAATGAATGATACAACAAAAGAAAAAAGTGACATACCGGGTCTAGCTTGAGCTTCTGGAACCTCAAAGACCAAGTGGCATACCTCCTCTAACAATTTCACACCAACTTTAACAAGGCCATGCCTAATAGTGCCAGTCCTTCTGAGCAATTGAGAACCCTTTTTCTTCAAACTATCACATCTGGTTAGGAAGCCCAAATTGGTAGGTAACTTGTGGGTACTGTGGACATTCATATAATATGAATTCTCCCAATCCAAGAACATGTGGTATCCTTTGCATAGTTTTGTGTCTTCAATTTCCTTCTTCAACGTTTTTCAGTTTTATCGTAGATAATGTTTACAATTTTGCTTAAGTTTATTTCTAGGCAATTTTGTAGTGATAGACTTGATTTCTTTATTTTCCAAATAATATTTTAAGGGAAATAATAACTTTGATTCCAAAATCCTATTAAAAATGACAGTAGGGAAGAAAATTATAAATGTATTTAATTTATAAATCTAAAAACAGGGAAGCTAATAAAACTTCAATGTAGGTAAAATCATGTATTAAAATTTACTAATAGTGTTTAAGGATTTTATCTGAAATAAGGGGAAAATCACAATTATCTCAGTAGATTCACAAAAGATATATAAGGAAGATGAAAAACTGATTTATAGCTAAATAGTATCAAATAAGAAGGAATTACAGGAAAGTACTTGACATGAAAACATATATTAAAAATATATGAGACATAATCTTTATTTGTGATACTGTTTTTTTAATGTCAAGAATAAAACAAGGGTACTGTTATCTTTGCTATAAGTTAAGAAAGTAATGAAAGTCCTGGACAATATAATAAGAAACAAAGTATATATTTGATGCTTCAAGTCAGGAAGAAAAGAGATAAGTCTTCTTATTAAAAATAATAAAATTTTCTATATAGAAAATATTACAAACTCAGGCATAGAACTAATAAGAAATTTCTATAAAGTGATAATAATGTTTCAGACACATAACAAATAATAATAAACGATATCATAAAACAGCACTCAGAGGAACACGAAAACTAAGAACTATTTAAGGGTTAGTGGAATTGGGGGGCTTGGTGTGCTTGACAGTGTATGTGTGCACTATGTGCTTGACAGTGTATATGTGCACTATGTGCTTGACAGTGTATATGTGCACTATGTGCTTGACAGTGTATATGTGCACTATGTGTGCTTGACAGTGTATATGTGCACTATGTGCTTGACAGTGTATAAGTGCACTATGTGCTTGACAGTGTATATGTGCACTATGTGTGCTTGACAGTGTATATGTGCACTATGTGCTTGACAGTGTATATGTGCACTATGTGTGCTTGACAGTGTATATGTGCACTATGTGCTTGACAGTGTATATGTGCACTATGTGCTTGACAGTGTATATGTGCACTATGTGTGCTTGACAGTGTATAAGTGCACTATGCGTTCAATGTCCACAGAGGCCAGAAGAGGCACCAGATTTCCTAGAATTTTGAATGCAGAAAACTGAACCCTTGTTCTCTGCAATAGCAACTAGTACTCTTAACTGCTAACTCATCTTTCTAACCCTCCCTTATTAATTAATTGTAATTCTCATTGTAATTATTGATTGTCTTACACTTTTATCCATATTGAGTGAAATTAAAATTTATGTAAGGAAGTTTAGAATTTTTTTTTTTCAGAAATCAAGGTCAATATGTGAAATTAGAAATTCATAACACATGATGAAGATCACTGGAGAAAGAAGGGCTGGGTATAAAATGGATATTCAAAGATAAACTGACTCATGTCTGCAGAAGAAATTGTTTCATTGCTACATTTTGCCATTTACAAAAGGCATCTCTTTTCCAGAAACCTTAGAGTCATGCTTGGCTCTCATTCCAAAGTTTGAGGCCTCACAAATGCTTGAACTTACATTTCTATATCTTTAAAATGGGGATAACCATAGCATTATAACCAACTAATAGGGATGTGGTAAAGAAGAAGTAGATTATATCTGAGATTGGTCTTATTATCGCTGTCCAATAGAAACACAAGGTAAAACATCTAAGTATATTTGTTTGAGTCAAATTAAATTAAAAAAATCAGTGCATGTAATTTTACTGTTATTTATTTAACTAGATATAATAAAACTATAATATCAAATATTAAAAGTAGATTATATATCTTCTCATACTGAGTTTATAAATCTATATATTTTATGATTACTATACATTTCAATGTAGATGATAAATTCGCATCACAAATATTTAATATGTATTTAAATGGATAATAGCTATAGTTGTTTAAGTGGGTTTATATTTCCAAATATTCCCAAACTTTAAAAGTTTCAGGCGTGTAGTACAGTAGCAAAAGTAAAATAACTTACATTAAAATTTTTATATGCAAAATAAAATACATATTCTGCTCCCAGAATAGATACTTTTGGAGCTGAGAATCAAACCCAGGCGTAGATTACTTGCCTTACAAACATCTCAAATCCCAAATTAAAAGGAATTAAAATGAGAATTTCAGCTTCTGTATCACTCCAGCTACATATCAAGTGCTTTCTTGCCATCAGTGGCTCCTGGTCATGCAAACCAGTTCCGACAGATGGGCTGTGGTGCACTACAAGACTCATGAATGGCTTCAGTGCACTTCTCAGTCTTAGCTGTCTGTTACACTTCGGGCCCCCAATTTAGGAGAGAAATGAATTCTCTTTGCTCTGACCGACAAAAATATTTCTCTAGGAAATCTTCCAGTTTTCTCAACAATGGGACAGCATACTGATTCCATTTCTGTAATCTGACTTTATTTTGTCTAAGGGTTGACATATTCTGGGAAATAAATATCTCTAAGAGTTGGGGAAAGATGACCAAAATAGACTGTGTTTATAGAACTGAGCAATCGATTCCTGGTAGTAATGCAATCTGGAATACGTGAAACCATTAGCCAAGGGGAGTCTAAAGTAAGGGCAAGTTCTATTCTCAGCTGCGGAGAGTTAAGCTTTTTGAGGCTTCAGAGCATCACCAGAATAGACTGAAGTTTGGGAAGAGCCAAACCCATCACCTCAAGATGAGGAGGAGCCTGAGGTCACTCTATATGAGTGCGATCTGCAAGAGCTGACCAAGGACATCTAGGAGATGACCCAGGGTGTTCTACCACAGACATTTCTCTTGCCATGAATTCACTTCAAAATTGAGTACTGAGCTAACAGAAGAGCAACTTCCCTCTCCAACTCCTTGGCACTTCAGAGAATCTTTGATTAAAAGAAATGCCCCGCTTTACAGTTGGCATTGTCTTAACAAACACCAAGGTAACACTTACCGTGTCCCAGACATTGTCCTGTATTAACAGAGTTTTATCTGTATTAACTAATAGCTAACTTAACTCTCTGAATAAACTCGTGGCGTGGATGCTGTTTTCATCTGTGGAGACTGAGTCAGAGATGATAATTATGTTCTACAATGGAGATAGAGGGTAAGATATGAATACATACAACCAAGGTTTTGGATCAACCAGTAAACCCATGGTCAAGGTATCTTTGATCCCAGGATGGGTGTCCAAGTCCAATGCAGGGTGAGGAACTATACCCAGTCACTAGAGATGCAGGAAACATTTCTAGAAAACCTATAAAAATCATCAGATGACTCAGAAACCTGTCTGACTTTCCAATCATGCCCTGACCTTCTACAACATCCCGTGTCTTAAAGATCTCCCGTCCAAATTCTATTTGTCCTTCAAGGCTCAGTTCAAAAGACCCTCCCTCATTATGAAGATGCTAAATCTTCTGTCATTATTACTTTCTTGTTTGGTCTCTTTCAACTCTTTGCTGGTTAATCAGGGATTCTGAAGCTTTCCTGTTCTCGCTTAACTGCTGTGCATCTCTGAGAGTCTGGACCCCTGGAGGATGATGGGAAGTGAATCTTCCTCATGTTCTTTCCTTCATTTTATCCAGTAGGATGTGCTTTGCCTTTGTAGGCATTCCTCAATAGTCACTGACCTAATTTGAATAGAAGTAAGTGTTGAAAACAAATCAATCCTAGTCAGTTCTGAGAAGTGAAATCTTAAACCTAAATTCTGATACCAATTAGTTATAAACTTTCAGACAATGTTTTTTTAACCCCTCTGCATCTCTTAGGTCTCCGGACTCTTATGGGGTAGGCTGCTATTGTTCTGAATTGGTATTCACAAAAGGTCTTTAAATAAGTCTCTAAAGGAGACTTCGTATGTTCTGAGATCACTCTTTGACGAACAACCCTGGTTGAAGTGGAAGGGTATTTCACCATCTTGGCAATAGAAAGCCCTGGTTGTGCTGCCTTGGAAAAGATTATTGGTCAAAATGGAAGAGAATCCTGATAAATTATAAGGCAATGGTCTAGCCAAAGACAGACACATATATAAAATAGTACATAAAGAACTAATGGAGGGTGAGAATGTAACTCAGTGCAGAGTGCTATTCTATCATGTGTGAAGTTCTGGGTTCAGTCCTAGTATAGCCCCTCCCCTGATAATTTGTGGAAAAGCTTCCCAATTACTAAGATTTCTCTTAAACATAAAAGTTATATTGAAGTAGCTGGGGGGTGGCAGCCCACACCTTAATTCCAGCACTTGGAAGGCAGAGGCAGGCAGATCTCTGAGTTCCAGGCCAACCTGATCTATAGAATGAGTTCCAGGACAGCCAGAGCCTGGGCACACACACACACACACACACACACACACACACACACACACAGTCTTGAAAGAAAATGGGGCAGAGGTGATGCTGAAATAAGTAACAACTACAGTATACAATTTTAACCATTTAAAAAAAAAACTTTTATTGAAAAATATTTTCATTGATGTTACTTATTTGACTAAAACATTTAAATTTTTTAAACAACAAACATTGAGTGTACTATCTGGATAGCTAACCTGCCACTGTCCAATGGAGACTGTCCTAGATGTTTTCTGTCCATCTAGAGGCTTAGATTCCCATCCCTCACCCATGCAGATGTTAATGCATGGTAGCAGAAGGACCAGCACTTTGATATGGAACCAGTGTATGAAGCAAAGATGGGATTATTACCACATTGCACAGACTGGAATGCTGAGGTCTAGAAAGGTCCTACGGTAAGCCAAGGGAACCTACAGGGAAGCTGGGAGAGCCTAGTAGAAAAGCCATTGACCTGAGCAGGCCCATTCATTGTCTTCCCATTCATCTCTTCCCATTCATCTCTTCCCATTCATTTCTTCCCATTCATCTCTTCCCAGCCAACTTAGCTCCCTGGAAGTAGACGGTCAATGCTGTCCTGGGGGGCTAGGACAGATTTACCAAGGGGCACAGCACCTGCACGTGAAGGTTTCTGGAGTGGAGGCTGGTGGGGGTGCTAGCAGGGAGTCTGCTTCCCGTTGGGAGGAACAGGGAGCAGGTGTTCCCCCACCCCCATCCAGTCTCTCCTTGTGTTCATTGAATATCTCCGTGAAGGAGCTGCCCTCTCTCTGGGTCCCGCAAGGCTGGGCTGACTACCAGAAAGCTTGCAAAGTTGAACCTTGTTTACTCCTGATAAGAGAACCAAAGGGAGATTAACTTTTTACCCATTCTCCTCTGAAAGCTATCAAAAGAATTATGAACTCCTTTCAAGATGAAAGGTGTTGGTGCTTCACAAAGGTGTCAGGCGAGCGAACTTGAGCGTCTTTTGTCCCTCTTCCCCACTGTGTGGAGTGAATGGATCCCTTCACCTCCCCGTGTATCTCTAAAGGCTGCTGTGTGACCTCTGTTCCCTATTCCGCATACTCCTCCTCTCTGCTGCTTTCTGCTCCTCTACTCTTGGTCCCCTGTCAGAGTCTCGGGAGCCAATACTGAGGCATTCGAATGCACGCATTCTTTCCATCTGTTCTGTCCGAAGAAGAGCCGGATGGATGAATTTTGAGGTTATGATTCTAAGAAAGGCACCTATTTCTTGATGGTCCCAATTTTACACTCCAACTTTTCCCTCTTCCGGAATGGACACTGTCACTTGAGAACGTGTTGTCTCTACTGTACCTGCTCCAGACTTGCTCCAATCAACACCATTTAAGTACTTCAAAGCAAGCTGTTAGAGCTGTCTGCCACCCCTATGAGGTTCCGACTTGCTCTGATTAATTAGGGGCGAGTTGTTTTAGAACTTCATGTAGGTGATTGCACGACTGAGCAACTTCACTGTTGAAATGTGTTTAATGCCTAGCTGGTTTCTTCTCTAGGGAAGGGGCCGTTTGTGGCAGAGATTGTATTTTTACCTATACTGGTTTTGTTGGGTTTTTTTTTTTTTTTTTATTTACAGTTTACATACCGCATTCCCACCGCCCCCTTTTTTTGGGGAAAAAATTTTTTTGGGGGGCCCCGGGGGGGCCCCCCCCCCACCCCTCCGTTTTTGTTTTTTCCCAAAGGGGGAAAAAAATTTTTTTCCCCCCCCCCAAAAAAAAAATTTAAAATTTTTTAAAAAAAGGGGAGGCCAAAAATTTTTCCCCCCCCAAAGGGTTTTTTTTTTTTTTAAAGGGGGTTTTTTTTCCCCTTTTTTGGGGCCGGGTTTTGTTTTTCCCCTTTTTCCCCCCCTTTTTTTTGGGGGGCCCTTTCCCCCCCCCCCGGGGGGAAAAAAGGGGTTTTTTCCCCCCCCCCCCCCTCTTTCTTCCCGGGGGGTTTTTTTTTTTTTTGGGAAAAAAATTTTTAAAAAATTTTTTTTCCCCCAAAAAAAAAGGGGGAATTTTTAGGTTTTTTTTTTAAAAACCCCCCTTTTTTGACCCCAAACCCCCCCAAAAAAAAAAAAAAGGGGTTTCCCCCCCCTTTTTTTTTTATTTTGGGGGGGGTTTTTTTCCCCAATTTTAAAGGGAAAAATTTTGGGGTTTTTTTTTTCCCGGGGGTTTTTTTTTTTTGGGGGGGGGGGGGGAAATTTTTTTATAGGGTTTTTTTGGGGTTTTTTTTTTTTTAAATTTTTTTGGTTCCTTTCCCCCCCCCTTTTTTTTGGGGGGGGGAAAAAAAAAAAAACCTTTCCCCTTTTTTTGGGGTTTTTTTTTTTTTACTTTTTGGGGGAAAAAAAAAAAAAATTTTTTGAAAAAAAAAATTTTTTTTCCCCCAAAACCCCCCTTTTTTTTTTAAAAACCTTAAACCCCCCTTTTGGGGGCCCCCCGGGTTTTTCCCCTTTAAAAAAACAAATTTTTTCCCCAAAAAAACCCCCCCCCCCTTTTTTCTTTGGGTTTTAAAAAAGGGGGAAAAATTTTTTTTTTTTTTTTTTTTTTTAAAAAGGGGGTTTTTTTTTTTTTCCTTTTAAAAAATTTTTTTTGGTTTTTTTTTTTTTTTTTTTTCCGGGGTTTTTTAAAAGGGGGGGTTTTTTTTTTTTAAAAAATTTTTTGGAATTTTTTAAAAAAAAAAAAAGGAATTTTTGGGGGGGGGGGTTTTTTTTTTTTGGGGTTTTTTTTTGGGGCCCCCAAAAAAATCACGGAAAAAGGGGGGAAAAAAAACCCCCAAAACCCCTTTTTTTGGGTTTTTTAACCTTTTTTTGGGCCCTTTTTCCCCCCCGGGGGGGGGGGAAAAAAAAAATTTTTTGGGGTTTTTTTAAAAAAAAAATTTTTCCCCCCCCCTTTTTTTTTTTTGGGGTTTTTCCCTTCCCAAAAAAAAGGGTTTTTTTAAAAAATTTAAGGGGGGAAAAAAGGGGTTTTTGGGGGGTTTTTTTTTAAAAAAATTTTTTTAAAAATTAAAAAAGGGGTTTAAAAAAAAACCCCCAAAAAATTTTTCCTTTTAAAAGGTTTTTTGGGGGGTTAAAAAAAAAAAAAATTTTCCCCCGGGGGTTTTTTTTTAAAAAAAAAAAAAAAATTTTTTTCCCCCCCCAAAAAATTTTTTTTTTAAAAAAAAGGAAGGAAAGGTTTTTTCCCAAAAAAAGGGGGAAAAAATTTAAAAAAGGGGGAAAAAAAAAAAAACCCAAAAAAACAAAGGGGGAAAAAAGGGGGGGGGAAAAAAAAAGGGGCCCCGGGGGGAAAAAAACCCCAAAAGGGGGGGGTTTTGGGAAAATTTTTTTTAAAAGGTTTTTTGGGGGGCCCCGGGGAAAACCCAAAACCCGGGGGGGAAAAGGGGAGGAATTTTGGGGGGGTTTTTTTTTTGTTTGGGGCCAAAATTTTTTGGGGGTTTTTTTTTAAAAAAGGAAAGGGTTTTGGGGGGAAAAAAGGGGTGGGGGAAAAAGGGGTTTAAAATTGGGCCCTTTTTTTGTTTTTTTTTAAAAAAAAATTTTTTTTTCCCCCGGGGGGGGGGGGAAAAAAGGGGGGGGTTTTTAAATAAAAATTTTAAAAAAAAGGGGAAAATTTTTTTTTTTTTAAAAAAATTTTTTTTAAAAAAAAAAATTTTTTTGGGGGGGGGGGGTTTTTAAAAAAGTAAAAAAAAAAACCCCCCAAAAAAAACTTTTTGGGGGTTTTTATTTTGGGGGGTTTTTTTAGGTTTTTAAATTTTCCCGGGGGGAAAAAAGGGGGGGGAAAAAAAAATTTTTTTTTTTTTAAAGGGGCTTTTTTTTTTGGGGAAAAACCCAAAGGTTTTTCGGGGGCCCCAAAAAGGGGGAAAAAAAGGGGAAAGGGAAAAAATTTTTTTTCCCCCCCCTTTTTTAAAAAAGGAAAAAAAGGGGGGGGTTTTTTCCAAAAAAAATTCCCTTTTTTTTTAAAAAAAGGGGAATTGGGGGGGGTTAAAAAGGGGGGTTTTTTAAAAAAAACCCCCCAAAACCTTTTTTCCCAAAAAAAATTTTCCAAGGGCCCAAAAAAATTAAAAAATTTTTTTAAAAAGGGGAAAAATTTAAAACCCCCTTTTTTAAAAAAATTTTTGGCCCCTTTTTTTTTTTTTTTTTAATTTTAAAAAAGGGGGGTTTTTTTTTTTCCCCCCCCTTTTCCCCCTTTTTTTTTTTTTTTTAAAAAATTTTTTTAGGGGAAGGGTTTTTTAAAAAAAAAAATTTTTTCCTTTCCCGGGGAAAAATTTGGGGTTTTTTGGGGCCCCCCCTTTTGGGGGGAAAAGGGGGAAAAGGGGGGGGCCCCCCTTTTTTTTTCCCCAAGGGGGCCGGGGAAGGCCCCCCCCTTTCCCCCCCCAAAAGCCCCCCCCTTTTTCCTTTTTCCTTCCCTTTTTAAAATTCCCTTTTTTCCCCCCCCCCTTTTTTGGGGGGAAAAAACCCCCCCTTTTTTCCTTTTTAAAAAAAATTTTGTTTTTTTTAAAAATTTTTTGGGGGGGAAAAAAGGGGTTTTTTTTGGGCCCAAAAAAAAAAACCCAAAAAAAGGGGCGGGGGGGAAAAAGGGGGGAAAAAACCCCAAAAAACCAACAAACCCCCCCCAAAAAAAAAGAAACAGAAGAAAAAAGGGAGGGAAAAAAGGGGGGGGGGAAAAAAAACCCCCAACCCCCCGGGGGGGGGGAAAAAGAAAAGGGGAAGAAGGGGAAAAAGGGGGGGAAAAAAAGGGAAAAGGGGAGACAAAAAGGAGGGGGAAAAAAAGGGAAAAAAAAAAACAACCCCCCGGGGGGGAAAAAAAAAAACCCCCGGGGGGAAAAAGGGGGGGGGGAGAGAGAAAAAGGGGGGGGAAAAAAAAAAAGGGGGGGAAAAAAAGACAAACGAACAAAAAAAACCCAAAAAAACCCCCCCCCAAAACCAAAACAACCCCCAAAAAAAAAAACCCAAAAAAAAAAAAATAAGGGGGGGGAACCCCCCAATTTTTTTAAAAATTTCCCCCCAAAAAAAAAAACCCCCCCAAAAAAAAGGGGGGGAAAGGGGAAAAACCCCCCAACCCCAAAAAACAAAAAAAACCCCCCCAAAAATTTTTCCCCCCCCAAAAAAACCAAAACCCAAAAAAAAAAATTTTTTTTTAAAAATTTTTTTTAAAAAAAATTTCCCCAAAAAAAAGGAAAAAATTTTAAAGGTTTTTTTTGGGGGAAAAAAACCAAATCCCCCGGGGGGTTTTTTTTTTTTAAAAAAAAAAAAAAAAAAAAATTTTTTTTTTTTTCCCCCCCTTTTAAAAATTTTTTTTGAAACCCCCCAAAATCCAAAAATTTTCTTCAATTTTTTTTAAAAAAAGGGGAAAAGGGGGAAAAAGGGAAAAAAATTTTTTTTGGGGGGGCCCCCCCCCTTTCCCCGGGAAAATTTTTAAAAAATTTTTAAAAAAAAAAATTTTTCCCCCCCTTTTCCCCCCCCTTTTTTTTTTTTCCCCCCTTTTCCCCCCCCCAAAGGGGGGGGGGGGGGGGGAAAAACCTTTTTCCCCAAAAAAAATTTTAAAAAAAAAGGGGGGGGGGGCCCCCCCCCCAAAATTTCGGAAAAGGGGGTTTTTTTTCCCCTTTTTTTTTTTCCCCCCCCCGGGCCCCATTTTTTCTTTAAAAAAAAAAGGGGGGGGGGGGGTTTTAAAGGTTTTTTTAAATTCCCCCCGGGGGGAAAAAAAAGGGGAAAAATTTTTCCCCCCACCCCAAAAGGGGCCCCCCCCCCCTTTTTTTTCCCACCCCTTCCCGGGCCCCTTTTTTTTTTGTTTTGGTTTTTTTTCTTTTTTAAAACCCCCCTTTTTTTTTTTTTTTAAAATTTTTTAACCCTTTTTTTTTTTAAAAAAATTTTTTAAAATTGAAAAAAAACCCCAAATTTAAAATTTTTTTTCCCCAAAAAAAAAAGGTTTTTTAAAACCTTTTTTTTGGGCCCCCAAATTTTTTTTTTAAAAATTTTAAAAAAAACCCCCCCCAAAAAATTTTTTAAAAAAAACCCCCCCCCTTTCCCCCAAAAAAAAAGGGGTTTTTTTAAAAAAAAAAAAAAAAAAACGGGGCCCTTTTTTAAAAATATAAATTTTTAAAAATTTTTCCCCCAAAAAAAAAAAAAAAGGGGGGGGGTTTTTAAAAGGGAATTTTCAATTTTTTAAAAAAACCCGGAAACCTTTTTTTTAAAAAAAAAGTGGGTTGGTTTAAAAACCCCCCCAAAAAAACCCCCCAAAAGGGGGGTTTTTAAACCTTTTGGAAAAAAATTTTTAAATTTTTTTTTTGGGGGGGGGTTTTTGTTTTCCCTTTTCCCCTTTTGGTTTAAAAAAATGCCCCCGGGGGGGGGAAAAAAATTTTTTTCCCCAAAAAGCCACCCTTATTAAAATTTTTTTAAAAAAGGGGTTTTTAAAAAAAATTTTAATTTTTTTAAAAAAAATAAAGGGGGTTTTTTTTTTGGGGGGGTTTTTTTTTTTAAAAAAAACTTGGGGAAAAACCAACCTTTTTTTTTAAAAAAAAAAACCCTTCCGGGGGGTTTTTTTTTTTAAAAAAAAAAAATTTTAAAAAAAAAAACCCCCAAAAAAAGGGGGAAATTTTTTTAAATTTTTTTTTTAAAAAATTTTTTGAAACCCCCTTTTAAAAACCCAAAAAATTTTTGGGTTTTTTTTTTTTAAAACCAAAAATTTTTTTTTTTTAAAAAGGGGAAAAAATTAAAAAAAAAAAGGGAAAAAAAAATTTTAAAGGGTTTTAAAAGGGGAAAAAACCCAAAAAAGGGGGGGCCCCCCAAAAAAAAATTTTTTTTAAAAAAAATTTTGGGGGAAAGGGGGGGGGAATTTTTTGGGGGGAGGGGTTTTTTAAAAACCCAAAAACCCGGGGTTTTTTTTTAATTTTAAAAAAAAAAAATTTTAAAAAAAATTTTTTTAAAAAAGGGGGCTTGGGGTTTTAAAGGGGGGGAAAAAACCCGGGGTTTTAAAAGGGGAAAAATTTTTTTGGTTTTTAAAGGGGGGGGAAACCCTTTTTTAAAAAAAATTTTTTAAAAAAAATTTTTAAAAAAAAAAAAATTTTTTTAAAAAACCCTTTTTTTAAAATTTTTTTAAAAAACCCCGGGGGAACCCCCCTTAAACCAAACCCCCCAAAAAATTTTTCCCCTTTTTTTTTTTAAAAAACCCCCCCCAAAAAATTTTTTTTTTTTTTTTTTTTTTTTTTTTAAAGGGTTTTTTTTTAAAGCAAAAGGGCCCCCCCAAAATTTTTTTAAAAAGGGGAAAAAAAAAAAACCCCCTTTGATTTTCCCCCTTTTTTTTAAAAAAATTTTTAAAAAAGGGGTTTTTTTTTTGGAAATTTTTGGGGGAAAAAAGGCCCCCAAAAAGGGGGGTTTAAAAAAAAAAAGGGAAATTGGAAAAAAAAAAAAAAATTTTGGGGGAAAAAATTTTTAAAATTTTTAAAAAAATTTTTTTTTTTTTTAAAAAAAAAAATTTTTTTTGGGAAAATAAAAAAAAAATTTTTTTTTCCCCCCCCCTTTTTTTTATTTTTTCGAAGGGGAAGGGGAAAAAAATTGGGCCCTTTTTAAAAAAGGGGGGGGGGTTTTTTTTTTAAGGGAAAAATTTTTCCCCCCCCCTTTTTTTTTTTTCCCAAAAAAAAACCCCCGGGGGGGGCCCGGGGGTTTTTTTAAAAACCCCGGGCCTTTGCCCTTTTTTAATTTTTAAAGAAAAAAATAAAAAAAAACCCCCTTTTTAAAAAAAAAGGGAGGGTTTTTTTCCCCTTTTTTTAAAAAGGGGGGGCCCCCCCCAAAAAAAACACAATTTTTTTTGGGGAAAAAAAAAAAGGGGGGGGGTTTTTAAAAAAAATTTCCCAAAAAGGGGGGGAAAAAAAAAGAAAAAGGGGAGAAAAAAAAAAAGGGTTTTTTGGGGTTTTTATTTGGGGAAAACCCCTTTTTTTTTGGTTTTAAAGGGGAATTTTTTTTTTTGGGTTTTTCCGGGGGGTTTTTTGGGAAAAAAAAAATGGAAAAAAAATTTTTTTTTTTTTTTGGGGGGGCCAATTTAAGGGGTTTTTTAGGGGGGCTTTTTCTTTTAAAAAGGAAAAAAAATTTTTTTTTTTTCCCCGGCCCTTTGGGGAAAAAAAAATTTTAAAACCCGTTTTTTTGGGTTTTTAAAAACCCCTTTTTTTTCCCGGGGGAAAAATTAAGGGTTTTTCCCCCCTTTTTGGGAAAAACCCCAAAAAATTGGGGGGGAAAAAAAAGGCCCCCCCTTTTTTTTGGGAATTGGGGCCCCCCCCGGCCTTATTGGGGAAAAAAAAACCCCCCAAAAACCCCCCAAAAAAAATTTTTTTAAAAAAACCCCCGGTTTGGGGCCCCCAATTTAAAAAAAAGGGGCCCGGGCCCCAAAAATTGTACCGAAATCAGAGATAGAAACAATCTCATTATTCCAACAAAGGCAGGTTTTTATATGCCTCTGGGACTTCATGGGTTCGAGTTGTTCTTCCTGTTCTACTTGCCTGAAGAAACAAAGTGATACAAAAGAATGGCAAACATAAGAGAGAATATTTGTGGTATGGAAATTTTGACACAAGAAATTGTCTTATCAAGGTAGCAGAAGGACAAGCAGATGGCATAGAGAGTGAGAGGGTACTCATATTACATGGGATGTGAGGTATGAATAAGGTTGGGAGTACGAATGCTGAGAAGATTCCCACATTCCAGCAAGTCTTTGGGGCAATTCTTTAAGGGCTGAGTGCTTAGACTCTGCTGAGATGGACTCAGGTAAAACCAACTTTGATGGTTAGTTCTGTCAGTTTGATACAACCTGGATTCATTTTGGAGGAGAGCGTCAGTGATGGATTGCGTTTTGTCAGGTTCATCTGTGGGAGCTTGTTTTGATCTGATATAAAGATATGGAAGAAAGAAAACCTTTTGCTTTTTTTTCCCCCTGCATTTGGATCTCAAGTTGACAGGTGAGTTAGTCTATCCTAATGCTACTGTTGCTGCAAATCTCTTTGCTGATACTAGAACCAGGTTCTTCTGTCTTCCAACATGGACTGAAGACTAATGTGGTGGTTTGAATACATTTGGCCCAGGGAGTGGCACTATTAGGAGGTGTGGC
This sequence comes from Mastomys natalensis, assembly GCA_021653895.1. Taxonomy (NCBI): domain Eukaryota; kingdom Metazoa; phylum Chordata; class Mammalia; order Rodentia; family Muridae; genus Mastomys; species Mastomys natalensis. Next base: position 354,487 of record JAJTUV010000576.1, read on the forward strand.
CTTAGTGGAGTAGGTTTGGCCTTGGTGGAGGAAGTATGCTATTGTGGATGTAGGCTTTAAGACAGTCATCCTAGCTCCCTGGAAGCCAGTCTTCTCCTAGAAGCATTCAGATGAAGACTAGAACTCTCAGCTCCACCTATACCATGCCTGTCTGGATGCTGCCATGCTTCCACCTTGATGATAATGGACTGAACTGCTGAACCTGTATGCCAGCCCCATTTAAATGTTGTTCTTATAAAAGAGTTGCCTTGGTCATGGTGTCTCTTCACAGCAGTAAAACCCTAACTAAGACAACCAATGGCTCCCCAAGATTCCTCCAGACCTTTGCACCAGCTTGGGACTCCTATGACATCCAACTGCACGGATGGATAACTACCTGAGTGAGAGATCTTTGTCTTTCTGAGACTGCGTCAGTATTAATCTAATACTTTCTAGATCCATTTTGCTCCCAGAGAATTTCAATTTTAACAGCTAGATAAAATTCAATTGTGTGTATATACCAGACTTTCTTATCAGTTCATTTGAGGGTGGACATTCAGGCTGGTACCGTTTTCTTGCTATTTTAAGTGGTAAAGCAATGAATGAATGCACGAGTGTCTCTGTGCAAGCTACTGAGTCTTGAGGTATATGCTTAGGAGTAGAAATTAGACACACACACACACACACACACACACACACACACACACCCCTGTTAATAAACAAGTTAATGATGTGAACAGACAGTTCTCAAAGAAGAAATAGTGGCTGTTTAAAAAAAATACATCTGGGGCTTTTGACTGGCTCGAATTGCACTGAAGAACTGATTCAAATACTGTGCTGGGTAGGAAGGGCAGGAACATTCAGGGAACCTCCCTATAATGGTTTTTATTGTCAACTTGACACGGACTAAAGTCACTTGGGAAGAGGAAACTTCAACTGACACATTTTCTCCATCACACTGACTCCTGGGCGCATCTGTGGGGTATTTTCTTGGTTGCTGTTGGACTTGAGAGAGCCCAGCCCACTAGGTGGTACCATTCCTATGCAAGTGGACCAGCAAGAAAGTTGAGCCAACCAGAGAGAAAGCCAGTAAGTGCCTTTCCTCCATGGTTCCTGTATCTGCCCTTGCCTTGGGCTCCTGCCTGACTTACCTTCATGATGCAAGGACTCTAAAGTCTTAAACGAAATCCCTTCCTCCCCAAGTTGCTTCTGTTATCACAGCAACAGGAAGCAAACTAGAACACTCCCAACCCTAAGTATAGGCAGAAGGTACAAGTTCATGAACTGGAGGGTGTGTGAATGGATCTGCAACTGGGCAAAGGTGAATGGTTTTAACAGGTGCATTTCCATTGGACAAGCACCCATAGAGTACATAAATTAGTTCCACTCTATGAGACCCAGAAGATAAAAAGGCCTAGTCCTTCAAATGAGAGACCTGAAAGGCTGATGATGGGTTAAGGCACACAGTAGGTGGAGAAAAGTGAGTGCTGGATCTTCAGTTGAGTGGTCAGCTAATGAGTGCCATCAGGAGACAGGAGCTCTTTCCTCCAGCCATCTGCCTACCACAGTTAACTGATTTCCAGCCCAATGCAGGGTGCACTTTAAACAAGACCCTACGATTAGCCAATCTACTTACCCCCGCCCTCCCAAGGATTCTACTCACCCAGAGGAAGCCTGATAAATGATCATGTAAAATATTATGCTTTTAAGAAGGTCCCTCCTATCTCTCTGGGAGTCAATATAGTCCATTATGTCAGTTCCTATCCACCGGCATCTTTCTCAGCTATTTATATTTCCATTTAGTTAGAGCTTAGCCAAAGTTCACCCAGGCCTAGAAAATTAAACTTATCAGAGACTCATTTGTTATTATTTTTTTTTTTTTAAGATCGTCTATCTTCTTCATTGTAGTTTCTCTGAGCCTGGCAGTTTCTCTCTTGTTTCTCACTTCTTCCTGGCTCTTTCTATGCTAGATATTGCTTTGATCCATGGTCTCCACATCTGATCTTTGGAGAGTAATTTCTCCTTGTGGATATTTCCCCCTGAGTTTATTCCTCTTCGAGGGGAAGATGGGGGTAAAGCTCTGGAGGAGGGACAAAGCTGGCTCATTCTGTTTCTCGATCACAGTTCTTACTGTATTTTCTCCCTTTACCATTCTGTTTACATTTTGTCCCCATGCACACCCTGGCCAGTCTTCTCCTTCTCAATCACCGTGGAGAGCATGAGAGGAGTAAGGACGAGAAAAACTGACACCACTGCAGCTACCATAGACTTGGGGATGTGAGAGGAAGGAAATACTGGGGGAAAAAAGATGGCAAGGTATCAAAGCAAGGAAGGAGAAGACCAAGGCAGTATTATTAATAATGATGATAATAGTTTCCATGTATTAAGACCTAATATGTACCAGGCAGCATGACAGCAATGAGCCATTTTATCTTCATGATGCTCCTTTGTCTGTGTGCCATTTCTTTACTTCTGAAATAAAGATAACAAGAGCCAATGAGTTTAACCTCATTTCTGAAGGTCAGGCTTCTATTATGAAATGCAGTTGGATTCCACAAACCATCTTTCTCCTCTGCTTCACAGGGAAGCCAGCAAGCAAATGTTTTTTAGATTAAAGCTCCAGATACATCTTAAGCGACTATTTCAAAGGTATAAATACTTTTAAATACAGGCAATTTTGAAGAGCCATGCTCACGCATCTACATATGCAAAACCACACAAATCAAAAATAAAATGTATTTTAATAAGTAACTTTTCCCCACCATATCCCAGTTGTTAAAGTCAGAAGAGATCATTGGATTATTCAATTCTGGCATCAGGATCTCTCTAAAATATTCTCTCTCCTACTTGGGACTTTTCAAAGAAAGTAAATACCTCCCACTAGACAAAAATCACCCATCATTGGACATATTGGTGTGTGTTTATATCCAGGTTCAATTAGGATCAGCTCTGAATTACCCAACTATTTTTGCAACCTGCCGTTAACCAGATGCATCAAACCTTTCTTTTACACAGAGCTCTTTGTGTGCAAAGAATTCCAGCACTAGCTTATGCATACTACTAACAAGTCAAAGACTATTATAGAAAGTGATCGTATGCCACTTGAAAGCCTTCTCTTCATTCAAATTTGACTCTGATGGAATGCATACCAAGATTAAGTTCATCTCTAAGAGACTGGGTAATATAGCACTTAAAATTTTTGATCATACATGCCTCTGATTTAACAAATGCATGTGTACCTATGGACAAGTCAGTATACACCAGTTTAAACACCTTTTGAAATTGTGTTCTTCTACACTACAAAGCTCTTTCCTTCCGCATCCTTCGTTTCACACCTGTAGTGAGTATGTTACTTCCTGATTGCCACGAGTGTCTGGATTCTTGCTCTTGATTCGAAGCTCCTTGAGGGCATCACCTGTCTATTTTCTTGGCTTAGTACCAGGTCCTTACCTTTGTTTACATAGCAACTCATCCTTCATTTAGTCCTATATCCCTGGCTTTTGTTTGACTTTGTCTCTTGTTTACGACAATATTTTTAAATGATGGGTATAGAGAGATTCTTCTATGACCTCCCCTTAAATAAATGGGGCTGATTAATTTCCTGGTGAATAATTAACAAATCCATTTAAGCAGCTGAAAGCCAATTATTTTTTATTTATCTTGGTTCATTGGTAATTGCCCAAAGCAAACATAAATAATAGACTCATTTTGGTGGCAGAGGAATATTGGTGAGCCCCCTCCATTGTTCCTCACCAAGACTAGCATTGCTCTGTGAATTCCTACAAGTTGAGGCAAACACTCACCTCCCAATTTCAAGGTGCTTATGGCAAGGTTGATAAAATAAAGATCCTGAAAGAGAGTGTTCCAGCTACGTAGTAGGATGTTGGCTGGTGTTCACCCTGGAGCTGGGTTGGAGAGCTTTTCTCTTTCACAGAGCATTTTATAAAAATGCATGGAGGAGCACTGACTACTGTAACGGCAGCCATTAGAGCACAGTAAACTGAAATGCACAGAAAGGCTACTCACAGGAAGTTTTCCTACACTGCCCTTTAGTAGATGTCTCCAGAATTACAGGAATGGCTCAGGGGATAGTGTTTCCCTTCATAGTGACAGGGCTTGAATTATAATCCCCAGAATCCACACAAAGCTGGACATGGTGGTCTATGTCTGTAATTGTAGGATTCCCAAGGTGAGATGTGGTGCAGAGACAGAGGAATCCCCTGAAGCCCAGCACATGCAGCAATAAACAACAGCTCCAAAGAGACCCTGCTTAGGCCTGATACCCAGTATTGTCTTCTGACTTCCACATGCACACACCCACATACACTTACACATGTGTGTGCATTAAAGAGAAACGGAGACAGAGAGACTAGACTGAGAGACAGAGAGACAGAGAGACAGAGGTCTTCATTACTTGGCCTGTGCTAGGCAGACGCGTAGAGAATTTTATCAGCTAACTCTACAGATGAACATTTAGATGAAATCTCTCTGTAAACTTGCAAGGAATCGATTTCACCTTGACATGCTGAGGTTTTCTAGTCACTCATCCCTTAAGTTTACTTTACTTAGATAAAAGCTGTGCTGCTGTGTACCCACTATTGACCGTAGCAGCAGTGTCTGCCACTGCCATCTGGTAGCCTAGGCAGATTAAGGGAAGGACAGGCACTCTACCTATGACTCGGTTGCAGCTCTGACAGTCTCACCCAGAACTTGGGCAGTGTGTTAGGCTGTCTTTTGCCACTGTGGTGAACACTCAAGAAAACCAATTTAAGGAAGATTTTTTTTTTTGGCTCATTGTTTCAGGGGCTTTATTCCATGATTGGCTGTCACTGTTGATTTGCACCTGTGACAAGAAAAACCTCATGGCAATAGGAATGTGTAAAAGAGCCCTTTTGACGCCTTATCAGCCAAAAATAAGAAGGACAAAAAGGGGCAAGATACAGCCCCCAAAGGATACATCTTTGTGACCTACTTCCTCCTGGAAGGCTCTACCTCTTAGAGTGCTTATCGTCTCACAGAACAACCAGCTAGATACCAAGGCTTCAGCAATCTGGCTTCGGGGAGACTTCCTATTCTATCCCTGACCCTCCCAACACAAAGTCTCTAAAGAGGCACATGGTTACTTCATGGTACAAAATGCATCTGGTCCATCTCCCAGAATTCCCCCCAAAACTTAGTTCCAATGCAATTCTAAAGTTCAAGACCAAGGTCTCCTCTGAGATTCGTGGCAAACTCTTAGTTGTGAGTCCCTGTCAAATCGAGAATAAACCATGGCATTCAATATACAGTGGCACAGATTAAAATTTATAGGTTTAAAGGGAAGAATAGAGAAATATTGAGGAAAGAGCTAACTCAAGCAGGCACAGAGCACTCTCACCAATATTGGATGTCACCCATTTTCTTGTTGAGTTCAAGGAGCTTTACTGTTCTTATTCATTTTAATGTAAATTTTATTTATGAAATTGGAGGTACCAGCTTTTGGTGCATGTATGTTTGCAATTGTTATAGCGTACTGTTGTATCAGTCCCTTTCCTAATTCTTGTATGAGAAACTTTTCCTGGGGAAATGCAACACATACATGTTCACCCCAGAAACCCATGGCAGAGCAAAGTAACCATTGTTCCACAGTTTAGCTTGGTGAACCAGAGTTTGTATTAGAGTTACTAGTAGGAACATGAAAAAGAGGTTTCTATCAGGAGTAGGTATGACTTAAATTGGTTCTATCACCAAAAATCTCACCCCACATGGGAGATGATTCATGTACACTGAAACTCTGGGCTCTCTGAAAGCTGGACAGGTCCAGGAGACCTCCCTTCTGCATTTCAGTTGGTCAGAATCTCCTCCACCAGTGATTTATTTCTTCTATGAAGCTGGGAAAGGATTTCTCATGACCCTTCAAGTTTCGTCTTTCTCAGCCATGTGAATTTTTGTTTACCTCCTAAAGGGAATATTTCAACTGAGAGAAAACTGCTCTGTTAACAACACATATAGTTACATTTACTGCATCTAACTAGCTTTTGTTGGAAGTCTACCACGTCAGGTGTAAGTATTGTTAGTCTCCATTTGCTTTGTAAATTACTTGCATCCTGTCACTCTCAGTCCCCATGGATGTTTGCCAGTGAGATGTGTTTCTTGTAGACAACAAAAAGCTAGACCTTGTTTGTTAATCCAAACAGCTATTCTTCGTCTTTAAATTGGATAATTAAGACCATGTACATTTAGGGTTATGATGAAGAGAGATTCACTAATTTCTCAACTTTGATGGTTGTTTTTCTGGTGGTTCATTGTTTATTCTTTTGTTTCTACCCTAGTCCTTTATGGAGGTTTGGTGGGTTGCCAAGCTGAACATGACTGATCCATTCTCAGTTGTCCTCTGCTCAACTAATCCTCTTAGGAAATGTATTCTTACCTATATTCTCATGATTGAAGTTATCATTTACCTCAGCGTTTGGCTTTTCTGTATCTTCTGCTATGCCAGCTCAGTGGTCATGAGTCTCTTTGCGTGTATTTGTGTTGAAAAAATCTTTCTTTCTCTGCGTGTTTTAAAAGGTAAATTTGACTTTGGACATAGCAATCTCCACTGGCAGTTACTTACTTTTAGGGTTTGAAATGTGCCATCCTGAGCTTTCCTGGCTTTTAGTTTTCTGCTGTTTAGTTGAGTATTTACCCTGCAGGTTTTAATAGTTTTTCTTTGTTTTGCAACTTTGTCATCTTGATTGTAATTTGTTCCATTGTATATTTTCTTTGTCAAGTCTATTTTGGGGTTCTAAGTTCCTCTTGTGTTTGAAGCCTCATTTCTTTGTCTAGAGTTAGGGCATTTTTCTGCCATCTTATGACAGGATTTTCCTTGAAGTTTAATTGGATGCCTCCACAACACCATAATTCTTGCATTCTGAATGTCTCCAAACCCAACATTATGTGAATAATGCTAAGATCTGTCACTTGCCTGAACAATAACAAAGTTTCTTGAACTACAGCTATAGTGTCCAGTGTCAATTGAGTGTCATCATACTTTAATATACTAAAACCTTCTTTGTATGTCTGTATGGAAGGAATACTTCTTAGGGCTTCTTCTTAAAGCAAACACTTTTAAATGAATTTGAATCATACACAAGTGGGCATGGCCTGGCAGATTCCAAAGATACTCATACCATGTTGCCTATCATCTTAATGTAAATTATTTGCCTATTGTCTTAATGTAAAGTATTTGACTTCTTTTTAATATTCTTCATCTTTCGAACAACCCAACTCTCCATTTCACAAATTTTTAAAGTAATAATTCTTTGAGAATTTTGTATGTTTTGATCACATCTACCTTCTTTTTCCAACACCTTTAAGATCTACCTGCCTTTCTTACCTACCTAATTTTGGGTCCTCTTTAAAACATGAATAACAAAGCCCACATCAAGTCCAATTTTTTGCTGCCCACATACTCTTGGATGCACAGTCAGCCTACCAGGGACCATATCCTCAAAGAGAACTAACTCTTCCTCTCCCAACAACTATACTTATCAACCTAAGCTATGGCTGGGACTTTATGCCTACCTCCTCTTTCCATGCGGGCATTTTTTCCGGCTTAAATCTGCACAGGTCTCATGTATGCTGTCATATCTACTGTGGGTAGGTGGTACTTCCCTGATGTGTCTGAAAAACTAAGATATTCCTCTAAGGCATTCACCACCCCTTGCTCTTGAAATCTTTATGCTTCCTCTTCCGTGATGATTCTTAGAACTTTGGAGAAGCAGATGTGATACAGATATTTAATTAAGGACTGAGCATTTTTCAATGTGTTATTCTCTGTACCTTGGCCAGTTGTGTATATTTGTGTTATTACCATCTACTGAAAAGAAGAAATTTCTTTGATGAGAATTGAGAAACTCATTAATGAGTTTATTGTCTGGCCAAATTATTTTCAAATCTCTCTTCTCTGCTCTCTGCTCCAAATTCTCATTATAAACTTGGCTAAATGCGGCAGCCATGACCACACTGAATGATGGACTACCTTGACATTTCTTCTTCCATATTAACTAGTTTGTCATAATTAACTCTCCTTTCCACCAAGTCTGAGAACATGGCCTCTACTTTAATTCCCAATAGAGTACTATTCCCTTCAGAAACTGTGAGTTCAGAAACTGTGACTCTGTGTTTCTATTACTGTTCTGCTAAACTCCCATCAGAACTGAAGATAAGGCCCTGATCACATCATTCTAGTACCTCTCTAGTTTGCTTCCCTACATTTCTCTCACAAATCACTTCTTAAAGACTTCTGAGCCATACAGTGAGGAATGTTCATTGCAATAACCTCACTTCTCAGGCATCCATTTTCTGTGTTAGTTTCTTGACTTTGTGACAATATCCAAGGGAACGGGTTATAAGGGGAAAGATTTTTTTCTGACTTACACTCTCAGAGGTTTTAGTTCATGGCAAGCCAGCTCTGTCACACTGGGCATGAGGCAAGGCAAAATATTACAGAGGTGGGAGTATGTGAGGAAGCTTTGCACCTCATGATGACCCAGTAGCCAAGAAGTATTAAGATGCCCGAGGCCAGACAAAACTCCACAGAGCATGTTTACAGAACCCAATTCCTATAATTTTCCACTCACTCCTAGTTTTCTACCACTTCTCAAATAAATCCCACCAGCTAGGGACCAAGTCTTTAACAATAATTCTCACAGATAACAATGTCAAGAGAAGGAATTGTAGCTATCAGAATGGGTGTGTCTCCTTCCATGGCCTGAGTCCTATGGAAGACTAGGAGCCCTGCCACTTGGAACCAAACAGGTAGAGCTCAAGCCTTTTCTACTACTTATGGCCATAGGGAGGTCCATACCAGAAAGCTTGAGGGCTGGCTCTGGTCCTGTACATATCTCTTTCATCCACTCTGTCACTCTCCCTCTGTTCTACCATGCCTAAACTTCTTGGTTCAGGTTTCCAGAGAAAAAGTCAGTCAACTGTGAGTGTGGGCATAACTTGGGACTCTTAGATGATATTAGCTCCACCTAGACCTCTGATTCTAACTTCCAACTACTCCTTTTCTTCTACACTGATCCATACCTCAAACCCTATGGCAGAAATGATGGTAGGAGTGTGCTATGCTTACTTCCCAGGGAGATACTATGATCACAAATGTAGTTTCCTAGTATGAGGCTTCTCTAGGTGTGTTGATCCCTTTTATCTCCCCAAATACAGGAGCGTCAACTACATCATTTGAAGTTGTGAGAGGTTGCATTCATGCAACCCTATGTGAGTGATTAGTACCTGAGCCAATCACACAGAATTCCCCTATCACAGCCATCTATGCCTGTGAAGTAAAACATGGATTAGGATTCAAGTTGAGATGTTTGTAAAATGATTGCTGAGAAAAGAAAGAGGGAAACAGCAAAGAAACCCAGATACTCTGCAAGCTTTTAAAAGTGTATTGATTGCTCTTGAAAGAATGAATGACTGCCAACACCCCATCCATTCATTCTTTTACACTTCATGTATACCCGCTTACTGTGTGACATACACTCTGACAGGCCTTAAGCATGCAACAGAAAGTAAATGCTGTAAAACAAAAATGAAACAAGAAGCAACCCAACAAACATAGGTGTCAGCTTTCTCAGTTCTTTCTCTGGACCCTTGAATATCTGATTCTGTAAAAGTCAGCCTGTATTATGGGTAGGCTTGTGGGGGTCTAGAAAGAATCATTGACTGTTCAAGTTCATAATGAGAGTTGGCCACTGTAACAGGATGAGAACTCCAGGCTATAGGATCACTAATGGAAATTATTGTTTGCTGGATCCTTATTTTTTTCTTACTCTACAGACCATGTGAATAAAGCTGTGTGTGGAAGTCTAACCCTATGAGTCTTTGTTGTTGACTGACATCCCATAGGGTAAAGTCATTGGTGCTGACATAATAGCTCCAAGGTCAGATACCCTTGTGCACAAAACCAATGTCTCTGGAAGTTCCTGTGGATCATATACTTCTGTCTATGACATGTTCTAGCAAGCTGTGGGCTGCACTTTTAGGCTACTACTTGGGGTAGTGAAGTCTGAGACAGTTATGCCTGGGACCAGTTCTCTAGTTCTAAATAGGGACAGGATTTATTCCCAATAATGCCCTCCTCTTGTTCTTGGGTAGAAGACCAGTAAGGAATTCCAGTAACCATGTCCTTCTCTTCCACTGGATCACATAATACAGTTATAATTCAGGGACTTTGTGATCTGTCTTAAAAAGTTTGAGCTGGGTCATTTAGTAAGGTCTAGTCATTCACCATTTGAAAGAGTCTTTAGACGCCATCGGAAGGTTTCTTGGTGAAAGTAGGTTCCCATACAACATTGTGATTCTAGTATGCATCCATGACCTTAAGGACATCAACCAGTGATAATGGCATAGTTGTCATGGGTCAAGTTTTATATAGATGCTACAGTCTGAAAAGTGGAGATCAACTCTAAGGATGTTTTCATGATCAGTCACCTAGGAGATGTTAAAGAAAAGGTATCTTTTTGGTTTAGGTTACTGTGCTCCTTCTCCTTAAAACACTAGACTGTCTTCCCCACAGGGTGTTGGGTTTATTGAACACCCATTTGAGCTAGACCTTCTAGAAGAACTCTATCATGTGGCCCCATAGGTATCAGGATAATCATTACATGCTGCAGTTTGCTCACTGTAGACTGGTATTCCATATTCTAAGCTAGTTTCTCCTCTTTCCAGGCTTGAATCTGCCAGCAAGCACTGTGAGGCTGCAAAGAAGCAGGGTCAGCGGAGCCAGGGCTCACAGAGTCAGCTGCATGTGTAGCTGTCCTAGCACAGGCATCACAGTCTCAGGAAACCTGTGTATTTTGCAAAGAGCTAAGCAACAGATGAAAATAAAAGAGTGCTTTCATCTTCTCCTTGTTCAGGAAGTTTGTCCTCGCAACAAGAACCCCACTAAAGGACTTAAGATGAACTTGTTATCAAAATACTTTTTCCTGTCTTCCTATTTCCCATGATCACAGCAAAAGAAGGGACCGCTGGATCATAATGTCCTACAGGGATGCCAACATTGGAAATGGAATTATGATAATACTTTTGACATACATGTGACTTGTAGGAAATAGGCACTTTTGAGAGGGCAGAAAAATGGGAAGAATTTGTTCTAGGTGAGAAGAACCAAAGGCACAGAGGTAAGAAAAAACTCATTAGTGTGAATGATGGAAATTAGACTTCAGCTCGTAGCAACATCGGGAATCATGGGAGAAGAGTTTGTGTGAGGGTGATAATGATGGATGGAAAACCTTCAGTGTCAGACTCAAGGTAGGTCATTTGCTCTTGTACTGTCACTGCCTTGCCTAGAACTCCATGGAGAATACACACTTGGCAAATGTTTATTGGACAAGTTAATGAATAAATGAATTGATTTATGAATCATGGGTCAAAGGGATGAAATTTATGTGCTCACATAGATATTTGGAAAGACAGGAAGGTTATAAATAGGAAGTTAAGACACAGTATATTAAAGGTGATAGTTTAACTCTACCTGGGCATCTCTCACTGGATACTCTCTTGGGGTTAAGATAGGTGTGGAAACTTTCGAGTCATTGTTCCAATGATATTGAGCTGTGTTCACCTTTCAGGTTGAGTTATGACACGTCTGAAAAAATAAGAGACAAGACTGAACAGTGGGACTGACCCTTGAGACAGGGATAGAAAAATAAGAGAGGAGAAGCACAAAGTCAGGCAAAACAAAAATACTACTGCTTTTCAGAGTTCAGTAAAATGACTGAAGCCATGGTGATGATCACACACAGTGTCTGAGGGAAAGGATGGTACTTAGATAATCAAGTATTATGGCAATTATTATTCTGGGGGTTGCCACACCCCTGTTGTCTTTAAATATCTATTAGGGGTTTCTATCACACTTCAGAATGTATTGTTCTCAGATAAAGTCACAGAAACCTTTAGCTTAAAAGCACTAGAGCTGGGTAGATATCAACCCTCTATGCTACTTTGTCTACGTCCCAGTGGTGATCCCTGAGATATCACTTGCCATGTTTTCCCTGGGCCACTCCTACTCCATCTGGCCGACCTTCATGGCTGTGTGTTCACTATCTACCTACCTCACAGCTAGTTCTTTCTTTCTTTATCCCCCTTGACCCCTACCTAAGATCCCAAGCTGGAAACTTTTGTTCCACCCCTTCTCTTCTGCTCAGCCCAGGCTGTAGGCATCTTTATTAACCAATCAGGGATAACTCGAGGGACAAGTTTTCTACAACAAAATCTGGTGTACACAAGAATTCCCACTAGCGTTGAGACAACCAGGTGTTGGGATACAGTATTTGGCATTTGGATACATAGCAGCACCAGACCAACCCCAACAGGCAAGGACAGCTGGAGAACCTTCTGTTGGCAAATTACCAGGATACAGAGAAAGTAGCAGACCCAAGGAGATGACTCTTAGGGTGAAGAAGCATTCTGTAAAGTGCAGCTTGAAATGCGTGAATGAGCTTCTGAGGTCACCGATGGGAGGGTTCACTGTCTGAGAAGTGGACTATAATAAAGGATTGAAGAAATGTCCAGATAACTCAGACTTGGGTAGAGTATAAAACTGATTCAGGGCCAGCTTCTTAATCTAAGCAGCTCTTTCAAGCTGCAGTGGAAAGAACCAAACGGAGTCAAGAGAAAACTTGAAGACACCACCTAGAAAAGAAATCCCTATACCAACCTTTAAAGGAGAAAGTTGGTATCTCTTGGTTGGCTCTTGACTATAAGAAACCTGACTAGTCTGGAAATTTCTTCCCAATCTGCCTTTTTCCTTGAATGACGCTCATTAGAACAAGGGAAGGGAAGGAGAAAGAACCCTGGGGATAGAAACACGTCTCAAAAATAAATAAATAAAAGGAGGAGAAAGCTGAGCTTCCCTGAGGTCTACAAGAAGGGAGAAGTCATGAGTAGGAAGTAATTTAGTGCCCCAAACACTGGCCACAGACTTAGCCATCTCCCTCCATAACCAAAACCAGGGATAAATTGAAGGGTTACCACAGTGGGTGACCACAGGGCTTCACAGCTGTATAGACCTAGAGGCAAATTCTGACTTTTCCATTCTCTGACCTGTTCCTTTTGGACAAAATGCTCAATCCTCGGTTCCCCACCTACTTAGCAATGAGAGTAAATACAATGGCGATGGCGGTGTATTCTATGCTATAGGCACTGTGTGAAGATCAGATGTCTCATACGGAGGTCGATCCTTCCTGCAGAGTTGTTTGGAGCGAAGATGATTCTTAATAAGGAAGCATTATCTCTCCGTGGTGCACTGGATAAGCAGTATTCCCAGTGCCCATCTGCAGAAGTCCTAGCTTTCTGGGCTACTAAATACACCTTGGATATTAGAATCTTCTCTGTGCCAGGTCATGGGAAGTCTATGTCAGTAGTTTTCCAGACTAGTGGGCAATCTATGGGGTGCCATTTAAAAATCAAGAAACTCAAATGAGACCCAAAGGAAAGAAATCTGTTAATGAGCCCATCAAGTTAAAGAGGTAAGAGTGTTAGCTTCTGACCATCTGTCTTGTTCTGGCAGTACGTGCTGTCCAGATCCCAGCCCCTGCGTCTCTTCCAGAACCTGCCAATGCCATTGATCTCTATTAATCTGATGGAGCATTCATTACCCCAACTACCAACCTGTCACTGTTTGCTTAGCTTGCACGAAATCGGAACTCCACAAAAAAAAAAAAAAAAAAAAAAAAAATCGATGTGTGAAATCTTTGTATCAACATATAAGAACTCCAAAGGTTTCTGCTGGCAGATGCAGGATTTTTTAGACAGATTAAAACTGACAAACTGGCATGTTCCATGGTGGAGGCAATGATGAGGTACGGTGTCCTGTCAGAGGTTTGCAAAATGGCATGCTAAGAAACAAATGAATGGCTCTTGCCGGGAAGGAGGAAAATGCAGTTGGATTATTAAGAGGATATTTGGAATTTCACGAGTTCTGAAGGCTTGTTTTCCTGAAGTGACCCGAAATCCATAGGACTGGCACAGTGGAACTTGTGAGGAAGGTGAATGGTTCATGGCGTGAGCAAGATCACAGAGTGCAGAGGATATGCCGGGACAAAATGGTGGAACCTTGGCTCCTACCTGCAGCAGCCACTGAACATACCACACTCAGAGAGGACTCACCTCTGGCTGGTATCAGAGCCTTTTATTCCAAGTGGGACCTTTCTCATTCGAGATGAGATGGGGCTCTTGTTTCCTTGCATGGGTAACTCTGTGTAATTCAATTTATAAGACACTCATGCAATGGAGCAAAATGTCTTCTCTCTGACCTCAAGGGCCCTTTAAACAAAGGCAATGGCCAATGCAATAAAGAAGGAAACCTTCCTAGTTTTAAGGCCTACTCTGTATCCTGTTCTCATCTTAGAAGCTCAGCCTTCCAAAACTGTGACAGAATTTTTTTTTTCTTTTTTTGTAATTTTGATTCCCATGTCTCACAGCATACTGTGAGCCATCTGCTTCCAATATCATGGGGCTGTGGAGTGTACGTTTCAGGAATGCAAACTCTTCCTTTAGGAATAGTAGCCAAGAAAGGTAAATAGCTGGCTCCTGAAGGAAAGTGTATTGTTACCAGTCACTTGTGGGCGTGGGGATGGAGCTCTGTAGCTGAAGGCTTGCCTGGCTAGGCACAATAAGTTTGATTCAATCTCCAGTGCTAAAAAACAAAGCCAACAGCGCACATTTGTCCAAACCAAACTCAAACATTTTTGGGGCAGACATGGAGTATAACATAGTGGAGAGAGACCAGGCAGTGGACTCAGGCTTGAGTTCAAATCTTGTCCCTGGCACACATTGGTCATATATGAATCTTATAGATGGATATAAGACTGTAGGGACTTTTTTAAATGGTTTTTGGTGAGAAAAAGGATATGAAAGGCCTAACATCTTCCCTAAGACACAGTAAAGAGACTGTCTCTATCTGACCATTTGTCTAGGTCCCTCTACCACCAGAATGTCTATTCTAGAAATAAGACAATGGAACTACAGTGACTATCAATGGATGCAATACATCCAAGTTCCATTCTTAGAGAAATAGGGGCATGACTTAATCAGTAAGGCTGACTTTTACTGTTACATGACTCTGTGTGTGTGTGTGTGTGTGTGTGTGTGTGAGTCCATTGGCTAACAGACCAGTGAATCCTTTTCTTATCGGCTCCTTTTCTGCTGGTTGTCAGCTTTGGTATTTAGTTACCACTATAACACTGGCCACCTAGTACTGTAACTTGTTTATAAACTTGTGTTTTGGGCAGGACTTAAAGGGCTGGAAGCCTTGCTTCAACTATTCTGTGTCACATAGAAAACATCAACTAAGTGTTGAAGGACCCGCACTAGGATGTCTTCCTCAGATAGCTAGTCTCATTGCAGTCTGTATTGACAGGGACTTCAGATGGGGTCCATTTCTTTCCACATGGTCTTTTCTATGTGGCTGGCTACTTTATCTCACAATGTAACAGATAGCTTCCAACAGCTACGTCTTGAGACAAAGAGAACCAGGTATAACTTATGTTGTTGTATCTGATCTGACCCTGGAAGTCACATAGTACTCTTTGGTCAAAAAGTCTTGCCAAGGTAGAGAAGACATAGGCTCCATCTCTTTATGGGGTACCACATGTTTCTGGAGGATAGTCCATGGGAAATGTTTCTGTGACCATCCTGACAGACATGTAGTGTCTCTCTGGTTGCCACTTAATTCAAAACTTTATTGTTACCTTGCTATAGTAGGGCTTATTTCTTTCTTTATTTGTTTTCTAGTTGGTCTCTTCTTATATCCTGGAATTGTGAATTCCAATCTAAAAGTGGGGAAGGAAATTATGACCATACCCTGTGTCCTGGTGTGTGTGTGTGTTTGTGTGTGTGTGTGGGGGGGGGAGCACACATGCGCGCATAAGCATGTATGCTTGTATGTATGTATGTATGTATGTATGTATGTATGTGTGTATTTATTTATTTCATTAACTTGACACAGCTAAGGTCCTCTGGGAAGAAGAACCTCAACTGAGAAAATTATTCCATTCAGATTCCCTGTAGGCAAGACTGTGGGGCATTTTCTTGATTAATAATTGATGTGGAAAGGTCCCATCCACTGGAGACAAGGATAGTGCCACCCATGGCAGGTGGTTGTAGATAGTATAAAAATATGGTCCAAGCAAGCCATGGGGAACAGGCCAGTAGGCTGCCTTCCTCCACATTCTCTGCTTCAGTTCTTGCCTCCAGATTCCTGTCTTGCATTCCTGTCCTGACTTCCCTCAAAAATGGACTATGACATGGAAGTGTAAACCAAATAAACTCTTTCCTCCTCAAGTTGCTCTTGGACATGTTTATCCATGTCTTTCACATGTTTATCACAGCAATAGAAAGCAAACTCAGATAACCCCAATATTAACTACTTTCTAAAATCTTCTTTGATTTCTCCTGCCCATTGGGATAAGCTTCAAATCTCTCGACCCAAGTACTCAGTGATCTCATGTTTTACAATATGGACGCAGCATTGAATCTCAAGCTTATCGAAGCCTGCCAGCATATCTATACTGACAGCTCGGTGATCTCAGACTGTTTTATTTTGAAGGGGTAAACTTGTGAGATGGAAAAGCCATGGTCTTAATATGCTTCAGGGTCACTCAGATCTGAGTTAAAATCCCAACTTGACATTAAGCTCCTTTAGAAGACTTTAGAAGTTCTGTCTTGCAAATTGCTATGAGAATAAACGAAAACAATGAACATAGTACCCGGTACAGAGTGGATTGTCAATGATCATGATTATGTTTCTCATCTGTATTTGGGGAGCGCCTTTTCTTTGCAGGCTCTTGACTGGATTCTCAGACCAGCGCCTCTGTGTGTTGCTAGTGGTCCATGCAGGAATAACATTCAGGGTGGTGAAGGCTGAAAAACCCCTGGCTTCATATCACTAGCCGCAGAAACCCACATGATGATTTGACAGCCTAGAAGCACATAGGCTGAATTTCCCACAATCCTTTAGTCTGGGCACCTTAACCAGCTTATCGTACAGCCACAAGAAGTACTGCATGCCTTTGAAAATATTTGTGGCTTCATGGTTTGCATTCCACAGATCCACGCTGGATTGGGCAAATGTCAAAAGCTCTTTGCCACAGTCCACATGAGCACCCAGTGGTTCCCTCTCTGGCTTCTGACTGTTTAAAGCTTATTTAAAAGTTTCCCACCAAGTGTAGATTTTTTTTTTCTTATTACTGTTACCATTTTGCCTTATCAATTCATCTATTAATTCATTTAAATCTATACCTTTCAAATTGGATTTTCATTTAGTTGATGATTTACTTAATCAGTCGATAGAAAGGGTCCAAGAATTGCAACAGCTCCATTTCCAATAATTTGTCGAGTCTAGGAAAGGTCATTCCTCCCACCTAAACCAGAAGCAGCAGGTCCACAGCAAGCAAGCCAAAAATCATTAAACTTAACATTTCCAGAAGTTATCCACACTGATAATTGTTCAACTTCACAGCACAATCGAGTTTTAATGGCATTATAGCAAAGTGACTCTTCACTCTGGGATGTTTTCTGCTCTAATGCATCTCCGTGAGTATCACGTAAGTCATCCATCCATGGTCTCTCCTGTGATTGGTTGTTACAGGAACACACCGCAAACAGTGCAGGTCCTCACATTCAAAGACCAACATGGCATCCCGTGGGAGGTGGGGGAGGGGCTAAGAATGGCAGCTTCCCTTGTCTCCTTCCTCAGAGTTTCAATCTTTCTTCTTTCATAAAACCTTTCTTAACTTAACCTCGGTTTGCTCTGTTCACTCCAGAACACGACTTGACTTGTTTAAACCTTTATTTAGCTTCTCTTATCTGACTGTTCATTAATTATTACTTATCTCATCTACTTTAAACAATAATCTTGTGAAAGTGTTGTTCCTCTGCTTTCTAAAGAATAAAACTGAAGCCCGGTGGGAGTGAGCTTGCCCGGGGTTGAGCACTGTTAAGCCCCAGTCTGGGTTGAGCAGAGCGTTCTATCTCCAAAACCTCCCACAACCTGCATTGGCTTCTTCTCACCTTCCTAAGCAAATCCTCTAACTGGTTTCCCAGCTTATAGTGACTGAAAACTTGACCTTGTCTGTAGTTGCCAGTGAGCTGTTGTGCTCCTTTTCTTATGCACTGGCCTCTGCTGTTTGTCACACTGAGGTCTGCAAAGACAGAACATACTCTAGTGATCCCTGAGAAGCACGATTGGATATTAGAAGGGACACCAAACCTGCACACGCATAATTTGAGAGTCAACTCAGGGCTTCTTTTCTTACCTGTGTGGCCTTTGATTGAGCCAACTTTGTTTTATTTTTTTAAAAAATGAGAACTATAAAACTGAGCATAGTGACATAGTGACACATGCCAGAGAACCCCAGTACTTTCAAGGCAGACACAGGAGGAGCAGGGATTCAAGACCTTCCTTGGCAACATAGCAACTTTGAGGCCATCCTGGGCTACCTGAGATTTTTTTTTTTTTAAAAAACACACAATAGATACAACACCTATGAAACTTACTAGGTGAAGCACTATAAAGACATTCCCAGCCACCTCTCAAACCCCTGACAGAGCAGGTCATTCTCAGAAAGTGTTAAGTCACATGTGCTGACTTCAGAGCCCTGGGAGAATAGTACTTCACGTCCCAGCAAAGCAGCCTCAGCTTAGTGTTCTGGCCTGAGCTCCTGCTGGGTAGTGAGAGCCAATCAACAAAAGCCTAGAGCAGTTCCTCCCCTGAACAATGGAATGGTGTGACTGGCCAGGTGCCAGGCAGCTGTTCTGTGAGTCCTTGGAGGATAGCGATGGTCTCACATTGCAGAGAGGGATTTAGCTAAACCTGAAGAAGTATTTCCTGAGTCGAGGCACCAAGAGAGGCTGGAATGTAAGGTTAAGAAAGGCTTCAATGCTTTGCTTTGGGAGTAGTGAAAAAAGAAGAAGGGCGGAAAAGCTCCCCCAATCAATCTATGTGAGTGGTGTGTTGCCGAGAGGCAGCAAGATGGATTGGTTCCTTTGAGAGCAAGAAGTTGTCAGTTTTGAGAAACAGGGTGTGTTTCTTCTCTCCCCTCACCTTTCATAATAGAGAACTCTTCAGTGCTCCCAAGAAGCACCACAAGGCTCACCTGCTCTGATAACTGACCATGCTATGCCTCTCTCCTCCCTCTCCCTCCCTCCCTCCCTCCCCTCCTCCCCTCCCCCTCCCTCTCCCTCCCCCTCCCTCCCTCACTCTCCCTCCCTCACTCTCCCTCCCCCTCCCTCCCCAAACATCTGCTTCAGGTCTTTATCGACATCATTTAACTGTCCTGACTGTGTAGCTCCCTGTTTATTCAGGAAGTGGGGTTCCCTGCAGCAAGAGACCAACCTCAACTAAAGCTTCAGGTTTCCAAACAGACCATGGAATGAATACACCACGAAAATGTCACCTGAGCTGCCTTCCCAGGCTTGCCTCTATAAGCAAGCAGCGATTATGGTGGGTTTTTCTTTGTGACTCCCCAGAATTCCATTCGCTCCTCAACAGCAAATGCATCCTTAAAGATATACAAAGCCTTGTATTTCACTGTCTTAGGCCTACCAACAAAATACATGTAATTAAAAGCCGTTGGGAAATCCCCCAAATGAAAGATAGATGAAGCTTTTGAGAAGTACAGCGTTTGGGAAGCCTGGATCCACAAAATCATTAACCTTGAGAATCGTGGAAGTCAAGTCGCCAACACAAAGGTAAAGGGTATAGCTTTCTACATTGTAGTGAGCACCTTGGAGGAATGTCCAACCCCTCGCAACCACTCACAAAGGACGTCCATGTTTTCAACCTTCTCAGCATCCTGCAGACACACTTGGTCCAGGCCGGTGTTGAGAATGACGTGCTGATGCCTTAATTGAAACCCAAACTCAATTTCTAAGACTCAATCTTTATTTACTTCAAGTCAAGGTTACTTAACTGTAGTTTTATTTCATGGAACTTTACCAGTTGCTAGTTTCTTCCTGGGCCTTTGAGTCTAGAAACAGCATGCTCAAACTAGAGGGCTGTTTTTCACAGCAAATGAAACTAAAAGTGCTTTAGATTTCAGATTTAAAAGAAAAATCAGAGATATATCCATACATGTATGGTTTTGTGTGTATGTATGTGTGTTTAGATATAGATATATTTGGGACAGCAACCATGTCTGGACACGCAGTCATTTGTGTGTAATTTGTGTGTGAGGCCTGTATACACATTTGTGTGTACACCTTATATACATAGTTCAAAGAAGATAGTTTTATATGAAACTTTCCATAATTTTGTACACAAAATAATGTTTCACAGAGTTTTCTACTGGCAACTCCATGTGTGTGCTCCAAATCTTTTGGATAGTGGAGCATCTTGGATTTCCTTTTCGGATGCAGGATGCTGGAGCTGTGTTGTCTTTAGATGCTTATTTCTCTCTTGGTAGAGCGAGAAGAGGTTGTGATTATAAAACATAAACGACGATTGACTCAAAGACGAGCTGTGTCTAGCTCCACCCTTGCTACTAAGCCTGAGACTGCAAGCCATGGCATCTCCTGTCATTGGTTTGCGAAGGGCAGTCCTTCCTCTTCATCTATAATCTAAGCCTGAGATGTTGCTATGGACATGCATGCTACTATGGGCAGGGTGGTGTGGGGTTGGGGTCAGGGGCTTGTTGGCAGAAGCAGAACAGGGCAGATCTAAAGGAATACTCTCCAGGTCCAAATAGCCTCTTGATACTCTTCCCACTGCAATTTTCTAGAATTCAGTAAACCATGACCCCGAAAGGAGTGTTATGGACCATGTGATAGGCATCTACTTCTTTTCCTTTTAAAGGGAAGAAATGTCATTCTCATTGCTTTCCTGGTTTTAGGAATCTGAGTGGCAGAGCAGGACATGAAGTGTAGGTGCTACAGCACACCCTAGCCAGGATCTGGGTCAGGAGGGTTGGAATCTGGGTCAGGAGGCTTAATATGGAATGCCCGAAATTTGTTTTTGAAAATTCATCTGATACTTTTCTGACATTTCTTTGCTACAGAGTGCCTGTGCTCTATTCCAGATGGAAAGGGATCCGTATTCGTTATTGCTGTTGATGATGATGATGATGATATTGCTGTAATAAAAGCACCACGACCAAAAGAGACTTATGAAAGAAAGAGTTTATTCTGGCTACAGTTCCAGAGGGTGAGTCCATAACAGTCGAGGAGGCATGGAAGCTGGCAGCTGGAGCAGCAAGTTGAGAGATCACTCCTGCAAAAACCAAACACAAAGTAGAGAATGAAGTAAAACTGTGGCAAAGCTATAAACTCTTAAAGTGCCCCACCCCCTCCAGTGATTACTTTATCAAATGTCACCTCCTAATGGTTCTATAACCTCCCTAAATAGCGCCACCTACTGGGGAGTAAATGTTCGAATCCTTGAGCCTATGGAGATCATTTCTTGTTCAAATGAATACAAGCTCTATGTGACTTTTAAATTGGCATCTTCAGAACCCCCACCACTACCAGCCACCCTGGTTCCTTCCAAGGGAAGGGGTGGAAAGAGAGGACTTTAAAATTTAGGAGGCCTCTTGCCTTTTCTCTTCATCAAGGAGCTAAGCATCGATTTGACCGCTGTCTCCACCTGCTGACTCTTTTCCCACTAGACTTTGTTATGAACAGTTCTTCCAAAACAAAATTGCCACCAATTGTAGTGGGGACACTCCATCTGTGTCCAGATCATCTCCTCTCCCTGGGCGCCATGCTTTGAGCATGGAACATGCAGGGTATCTAAGAAATGACAGATTCCATCGTCACAGGCCCAGAACCACAGGCACAGGAGATCAGTAGAAAGTCACAACCAACCCCTGTTGTTCACTGGGAAAAACTACAAAAGCCTAACACGAGGGAGACATCAAATAAAGTAACTTAATTATTAATTAGCTAATTTGTTCAAAAAATATTAATGTTCTTACCATGTAGACAACTCCGTGGCACCCCATGAGCCACAGTGGGAGAGAATCTGTCCTCAAGGCCTGCACAGAGGCATTGCATGAATCTTCTGGAAAGCTGAAACGCAAAATCCCCAAGGCTAACTGAGTGCACATATGACTGCCTTGGGAATTTAAAAGGGGGAAATGTCCCTGGAAATGGGGGTGGCCATGAAGAGTTTCACAGAGTGCCGAGAATAGAAATAATCAAACTTGGAGAAGAGGGGCAATAAGGATGACCCTGAGCTAGGAGGGAAGATGGGCACAGCTGGAAAGCACAAGGCGTTGGGTAACTCTCATCAGCGCAGAGATGATACAGGGCTGTGGTGAAAGACAGCATCATACAAAGAGTTCGGAGATCCTCATGCAAGCAAGAGCTTCCTAGTGGAAACCCTCCAGGAGAAACAGCTTTCAAGCATTTCCCATCCCCCCTTCTCTCTTTCACTCTCATCCCCACTTTCTTTAATTTTACTTATTTATTTTAAAGTAATGATAAGTCGCCGCTAAGCTTCACACAATTAGAAGTATTCTGTACATTCCATTCAGGGATGAGCCACAGGATATACGTGAAACCCATTTTCTTCTATTCCATTTCACGTCTGCAGGAATTAGTAATTGTACTAGTTCCTCATTCATTTTTTAACACGCATCCTACTAATTTACCTCCAGACTGCCTGAAGTGCAGAATCTTCTCTGAGCTTTTGAACCAACAAAGCAGGCTCTGTGTTGGAGGTGTCCTTGAAGAATTTCCATAATTTCTGGTGTCTACTCTGCACTGGATACCTTCTAGATCTGCCGCAGAGAGCTTGGCACTGGAAACTCCTTTTCACCTCGCCTAAGTTGATTTTTTTTCTTTATTTGCTTTTATAATTCTTCGAGTCTTATGCACAGGCCACTCTTAAGAGTAAGTACAAAGAAGCTATCCTTTAGCCTTCTCTCTCACGACGGTGAAGATTGTTTCCTGAGGACTCCCGCCTGCCACTGTCACAAGCTGCTCATATTTGTGCTCAGTGACATCGTTCTAGTTGTCCCTCTAAAACACTCAGATTCTCTGGGATGTTCAGATGTTCCCTTGGAGTGTGCTCACTAATTTGGATGGAGATTTCCAGAAACTCTGTCTGGAGACTCACATCTTTCTGTTCAGGAATTTTTTTTTTTTCTTGGACTCTCTTTTTCTCACTTCTGTCTTCGGCATTCTCTCTTTTCATCTGCTGGAATTTGTAATTGTTAGTATACTTTGCCAATAGTGTACTAACTCAACTCCCATTATCACACAGTTTCTGAATGTTTGAGGCGTTGGTCTTCTCTATTTCTCTTTTAGTTGTTTGTTGGGTTTTCTGCTATTCTGGGTTTTGTCCCTTGTGCAGCTCAGGCTACATAGCCAAAGACGATCTTGGACGTCTGCTCCTCCTGTGTCTACTTCTCAAGTGCTGAGATTAGAGGCATGTGTGACCACACCCACTTCCTTCAATACTGAGGACTGAACCTAGAGCTTCGTGCATGCAAGTATGCACTCTACCGATGAAGCTGAATCTCCAGTCGCATATGTTGAGAATTTGTGTACTTTCCCTTTTTCCCACTCTATTGGTGAAAATGCAAGAGATTTTAATCCATTATATTGAGCAAGAACTTTGTAGTTTTATAAATAAAAGCTGCCCATGTGAAAAGAGTCCACATAATACAATACAGTACATACAATACAATACAGTACATACAAAGTAAGTGCAATACAATACAATACAATACAATACTTACCCTGTTTCAGCATCTTCTGATGTACTTCTTTTCACTTGCAGTAAAGGGAGAGATCTCTGTGGGTATGTAGACTTGTGTTATAGTCAGGAACTTGACAAAATCACACACTGGGGCACTGCCCTCTTTCTGCTGTAAGCAATTAGGGACTAGCGAAGGTTTTGACAAGGAGACATGGGAAGAGCAGGGGTTTCAGAAAATGGATCTTTAGAAAATGGTGTAAGTGATAAATTGGACATAGGATGGGCTGCAGGAGAAAGAGACAAGAATAGAAGCTGTTTCTATGGCTGGGCCTAAGATAATACAGTCTATAGAGGAGGATGAGGGTCATTCGTTCATTCAACCATTTTTATTTATAGAGAGACCATTAAGCGCCAGGCACTTTGCCAGACACTGGATTTGTAACTGTGGCAGGTTGTATTTTCTAAGCACGACCTCATGAATACACTCCATTCCCACAATGCTCTTCTTGCACTGGGGTGCTAAGCCTCTCCTATGAAGTTGAGAGAAGGGTCATGTTCTCTCCCCATCAACGCTGGGGGGCATCTATGGCAGATGACGCACGATATGCCTGGGTCTAGGAATAAAAGACAATACAGTACTTACCCTGTTTCGGCATCTCCTGCAATAATTGCATTTGGAGCCTAGAGTGGCTGTATAAGACACGATCTATACAGAAACTACAAAGAGGGAGTAACTGTGAGGAGAGGCGCCATAAAGGACAGATGCCCAAAGAGTCTCAGTTGTCTGAATTATCTCAGCTTGGCAATACACACAATACAACTACACATTAGCTCTTGGGTGCTAGTCCCAGGCTCCTGACCGTGGTCTGAGAGTAGTAGTAGGTGAGAAGTAATCAGGTTCAGGTAAGCTCTACAATCTATCAAGAGATATAACAGTAATAAGAAGTGCTGTTTTAAGACACTAAGATTTTTGCCTAGCTTCTTATGTAGCCACGAGGAAGGCTAAACAAGTGAACGGGCTTGGAATGATGGTTCTCACATTATCCGTGCTGAAACCGCAACTGAACTTCTAACGGCCCAGTGTGGGAGGAGAGGCAGAAGGATCACTTTGGAGAGGGGTGAAGCAGGGACTGTCTGAAGCATGGGTGTGAATCAGTCCATTTTAATTGTGTCCTGGGAGATGGAGAGGAAGGAAAAAGCAGACAAAGGCATCAGCCAACAAGAAAGACTCGACAGCATTCGGAGACCACTTCACTAGGAGGGCACAGAAGAAAGGAATAACAGATATTCATGACCCTGCTTTCTTGCTCACGGAGAGGTACTCTAGTGGCAATGGCTACTGCCTGCATAGTCTCTTTTGCATCACGTAAATGACTTTACCTGAATTGGATCAAGTTGTAAAGTGGTCAGCAAGAGTCTTCACAGGTAGAGTTAAGGCAGAGTCCGGAATCTAGAGCTATGCTAGTAATGCCCTCTAGCAAGTAGCTCATGACCTGCTCCCATCAGAGGATGAGCTACTAGAACCCCACAGTGTGGCATGCTTTATCTGTCTGTGTTGGATGAATGGAGCACTCCCTCAGCATCACCCATGAACTCAGGCTCCGGTGCCTTCCCTGTTATGTTTTTCCCACTTTAAGATCAAAGGAACTAACACTATATCTTCTCAGCATTTACTCCTAAGCATTAGCTTACTAATAACTGGAGGATTTTAAGGGTGGGGTCGGGTATAGTTACTAAGAGGAGAAATAAGGGTTTTCCTAGAAAGGGACTTCTGGGTATGCTCTTCTGGTTGAGAGTAAGTGGATGACTTAATTAAGAGAAAATACTTAATGACAAGCAAGGAAAATCTTCCTGAGTGTGTGTTGTGTGTGTGTGTGTGTGTGTGTGTGTGTGTGTGTGTCTTTATGAATGGAATCTTCTGGGTTCACTCTGCCTGAGAGGCTTGACTATAGCACAAAATCTCCCACAGTGAATGGCAGGGCAGGAGCTTTTGTAATGCCCGCATTACAGCCTGCAACCATTTGACCATTTTTAATGGTCCTCTGCTACTGAAAGGCACCTGTGGACATGCATCCAGACATTCCTGGGAAATAGAGGTGTTTACAGCATGGCATGTCCTTATCGTGGTTCCCTCCCCCACCTTGTGGACAAGCAATGCTTCCCCTTGCCCCCAATCCCCTGAAGCACAACACACCCCTTGTCTTCCTTGCTTGCCCTATTCTTTCTGCATGGCTTTGCTCTCCCCTTCATCATCTATCTAGGACTTCCTTCAATTCCACCTCTCCTGCAGTATTCTCTAAAGTGGTGTTGAGAAACAGTAGATAGAAACTGGTGAGGTACTTTTAGGTCAGAGGCCCTAAAAGCAGTTATAATTTGCGTCCTTGGCCAGAAGCAGCAAATGTCCTTGGTTCTGTCTTACACATAGTCCAAGAATGCTCAGAGGAGGCTCTAGCTTCTGACCTGGTTTCTTGTTACTTTTTCATCCCTCTTATTATTTTTAAAAAGCTTTTGAGATTTAATATTGTCTGGGGAGGTCGAGGGACAGCTTTATAGAGTTGGCTTTCTCCTGCCTCTACAAGGGTGCTTGGGATTGAACTCAGGTCCTCAGGCTTGTATCACTAAGGTCTTTACCATCTTGCTGGCCCTATTCTTTCCCTTATAAACAACATAGTGACTATCCCTGCCTGCAAACTATAATTGAAGACACAAGAGGCACTCAAACTCCCTGTGGATAGGCTGATGGATTGACCAGCTCATCTCCCACCTTGATACTTTAGTAACCCTAGGTAGGGGCCCATGATATCCAGTTTCCTGGGACCACTTCTCCTGTACAGGGATTTCCCTTCCTCTTTCTTAAGTGACCTATAATCCTATACCAGAAACCTTTCTGAGACCGCATCCTTCAAAGAACATATTTCATTCTTTGAAGCCACCAAATGAGAACCCAGAACCACAGACTCAAGGAGATCTTTGTGTGCCGGTGAGCCTTCAGAATCCCAGATGCTGGGGTCCACTTGAGGCTAGGAAGCCTCTCTTGAACTCAAGAACTTCAATTTCTCACCAGTTCAGAATGAGTTGCTTTTACTAGACCATGGGCCGATGAGATCTATGAGAAATGAGTATATATTTTACAAATTCAGTTTGGCAGAGGCTCACAGCCTAGTTTATAAGTCTGTTGATTGTGACCTGGGACAAGAGAACTGAATTATTTTCCCAGGGATGATGTGCTAAAACAAAATAGCGCTGATTTTTAAAAATAGGAACTTATGATCTCACAGGTCTTCAGGCTAGAATTGTGAAGTCAGTGTGTCAGGATGTCCCATCTTTCATAGAGGACCTGGATATTGTGTCCGCCTAGAGTTCTTAGCTTCCCTTGCCTTGTGGATATAACACTCTGATGTCCATGTTCTTTGCAACACAACTGCCTCTTTATTTACCTTTATTATCTGTCCTCTGTGTGCTCAAATTTCTTTTTCTTTTGAAGACAGGAGTCATGTCAGGCTGAGATAAGACTCCCCCAGTCACCTCACCTGAACTGACTATACCGCAAAGACCTCATTGCTAAAGAAGGTCACATCCAAATCTACCAAAGGCTAAGGAAGGCCTCAACATGTCTCAGGGATGGGTTGGGGGCAGACTTAATTAAACCCATAGGCCAAGTTATTCTTTTTATGTTTGGTTTCTCTATCAGAAAGGCTAATGATATTCATAGTAACGAAGCTTAGAACATGTTGTAGGCCTTCAGTTAAACAACACATGAGAAATGTTAGACATGAAGGTTGGCAAAGAAAAAGTGGCCCTTAATGAGAAAAAATATACATGTCAACTGCATAATCAATTCTGCTTCAAAATGTAACTATAGTCTCAGAAGAATCAATGTGTCCATGTGTATAGATGCTTGACTAAAGCCCAGTAGTAAAGACAACAATAATTAGTGAAGTGTCACTAAGGAAATGACTCTCAAAGAAGGAAAGCTACAACATATTCTGACCATTCTCCATCTCAAACTATGTCTTGAGTAGTTTTGATGTCACTTCACACAGGCTAAAGTCATTTGGGAAGAGAGACCTTCAACTGAGAAAATTTCCCCCACCAGACTGACCAGAAGACAAGCCTGTGGGCATTTTCATGATTAATGAATGGTGTTTGTGGGCCCAGTCTTCTGTAGCAATCCATCCCTGGGTTGATGATCCTGGATTGTATAAGAAAACTGAGCAAGTCATGAAGAGCAAGCTAGCAAGCAGCACTCTTCTAGGACCTCTTATCAGTTCCTGCCTCAAGTCCCCGAAAGATGAACTACAAGCTGTAAGGTGAAATAAGCCCTTTCTTCCCCAAGTTGCTTTTGGTCATGGTGTTTTATCACAGCAATAAAAATCCTACCTAAGATGAACGATACTAGCCTAATTCGGTGCTATGAATTAACCATGCAGGTCTCTTCATACAGAAAACAGGTACCGTTTGAAGAAGTTCCCAGATGATTTTATTTTCTGCTTTGGTGACAAATGAAGCCTATTTGGAAGGCCTCCTAGGAAGCACCCTGGTCTCCATCTCAAATAGCTGTTTAGCACAGGGGCTGGGTTGTTGTAAGACTTTCCATATATTCAAAGTTTATGCCATTTGCCATTCCTGGAGAAGGGGATATGAGGGCAGGACCAAACATGTGAAGAGATAGAGATACAGCACAGTGGTAGAGTGTTTGCCTCACATGTGCAAGATTGTGGGTTCAATCCCTACCGTCAAGAACAAAACCAACAGAATTTGGTAACTATCAAAAATAACCATATGAACCATATACTCATACTTAGCTTTCCCAGGCTAAGGAAACACCTCAGAGCCCTACAAGTCCTTTATGTCCATGCTCAACAGAAAGCCATCAGCAAACATTTATTTCATCTAAGAGCCATTCTAGCCCAGACTCTCCTGCCTTTCTACATGATTGTTGGCCTTCGAAATCAATAATAGTCAAAGCAATAACAACTAATTTTATGCTCTAGAACTTGATGGAGAAAATAATGTCAGATGATGGCTTGTGATGATTTGGGAAAACAGCAAAGCCGAATGTAACACAGCAGTACAGAAACAGTGGAC
This sequence comes from Mastomys natalensis, assembly GCA_021653895.1. Classification (NCBI taxonomy): domain Eukaryota; kingdom Metazoa; phylum Chordata; class Mammalia; order Rodentia; family Muridae; genus Mastomys; species Mastomys natalensis. Next base: position 383,225 of record JAJTUV010000576.1, read on the forward strand.
TGATCATGAGCCCCATACAGTGTAAGGCAAATCAAATGCAACTCAGCAGATCTAACGTAACCATTCTTGGCTATTGCTTTCTTTCCTTTATAGACTTTAAACTATTCCCAATATAGGCTTTCAAAGAGGTCAAGTTTTAAAAATACTTCCACTAGTCAGGATTCTCTTGAGAATAGGATGTAAATACCAAAAGAGATTTGCTATAAGGAATCAGTTTAGGAGATTAAACAAGTTGGCAAGTCCTAGGATCTGTCACCAGCCAGCTAGAAATCCAGATGGGTAGGTCGAGTTCATTCAGATCTGACTCTGAGATCTGAACTCTCAAGAACTAACAGGGCAAACCTAATGATAGAGACTGGTGGACTTGGTATCTGAGAGACCCTGGATCTGCAGCTTGGATTTGAAGACCAGAGAAAGTGATGTCCTACCTCAAAGCAGGGGAAGGTAGAGTTCCACCTTATTCACTAGACGGTGTGTGGGCTGATTTTGATCGTCGACTTGGTTGGATTCTGAAACACTCGGAATATCTGTGAAGAACATCTTGAGTGTCTATGTGAGACTAGCGTTTTCGGAAAGTGTAACTGAGGAAGCAAGACCTGCCCCAAATAAGATGGTATAATCTCAGAAGTTGGGGGTCCAGATTGAATAAGAAAAAAAGGAGACAGGTGAGAAAAAAAAAAAAAGACAGGTGAGAGCCAGCACTCCTGTCCTTGCATCCTGATCAATGGAGAGGTTAGTAAGCTACACATTCCTGCCACCCAAAAGCAGGCTGCTGCTGTGCCTCCCTCACCACAAGAGACTGTGTTCTCTCAAACAGTGATAACTGACTAGGAGCACTCCCCACCCCCTTACAATGAGAAAAGAGAAAGACAATGTACATCAGACTGATGACAGTTAATGAGCACTGGGAAAAATATCCTGTTCTGATAAAACCATGTTTTCATGCCCAGTGTTAGAATGTATCCCTTGTCCTGCCCAGAGAAGTTGAAAATGTCATGACATACAACTGGTCCTTCTTGTTACATTACAAAAGCCAAATACATGAGAAATCCAAGCACGGAACATTCTGGAAGCTCTCAGTGAGGATATCTAAATAGGAAGAGACTTAGACAGAGCCATGTTTGGTGATAGCTTATCACACCAGAAGTCCTGGAGGCATACTAGAGATTGGCCTTTTTTAGTGAATTCTTTGGAGTCTGGCATGGCTACAGTGGAATCTGAGTAGCCTGAGTTGAACTGAGAGGAACACAGTAGCCTGCTAGCAAAAGGTCTCCTCTGCTGAGCTGAAGATCTCCACTCTCCCATGCTCCCTCAGAAGGCTCTTTCCAAAGAAAAACAAAAGGGAATATCTCTGCCAACCCTTCACCTGTATAAACACGGAATATGAAGCAGCCTCACCGACATTGCTCTCTCAGAGGAAACAGAGGAGCAAGGTAGTTCTAAGGAAATGCTGGAGGAAGAGGAAAAAAAAGTCTCACTCAACCTTAAATATTCTTGCAGTTCCCTAGAGGTCCTCTTTCCAAACGTGTTCCCCTATCAAATTCTACCTCCCGGGACATGCATATTAGTTTGTATTGAGCACTGAGAAGAGGTTAAGAGTCATTTTCAAATTTTGTTGTTACCTGACACGGGCAGCAACTCATGTGACAATGGAACCCAAGCAGAAATTAAAGCCCAGAAATAATAGGAAGGTAAAAACGCGAGGCCAGTGGGAACAGCCCATACTAAAATTGCAAGTGGCCGGCCCCACCAGCAGATATGGGGACAGATAAGGAGAAATTAGGGCTTAGTGCTGCAGGAACCATCTCTCTTAAGACTGACTGTTCATGCAGTTAGTCTGGCTGGCCAGGGAGGAGACTGTGCCTAGGTTGCTAAAGAGACTTCACAAATTCAGGGAGAACAGCATGCAACCCAATAGTCCAACATGGACGGCAGAATGTGTTCGCTGCCTAATGTGAACCCTCCTCCCTTAAACCCCTTTGCACTTATGTTCCCTACAGCAGGTTCAGCTTCCTTTGCCAAGGAGACAGGGGGTGGGGATATTGTTGGCCTCGTGCCCACCTGGGTATCTGCTAGAAGAGTTTTGCACATGCTGCTAAGTGCCCAGTGGCACCCAGGGTTCCCTTTTACGTTCTTAATTACCCTGAAATTCAGCCACATGGTCGCTCTGCTTCCTGGACCAGTGCTCCATGGCAGCTGGTATTAGAAACCAACGGCGCTTCAAGAAGCCTCAAGTTCCACACTCACTCTCAGGGAGGGAGAGGGCGAATTACATGTGTGTTTGCATGTGTAGAGGTACATATGTGTACCTCCTGTTAGGGATGCATGCATCTCATGGCTCCAGGTAGTTAGTGATCTGTGTGTATATGATTATATGAGTCTCTCTCTCTCTCTCTCCTCTCTCTCTCTCTCTCTCTCTCTCTCTCTGTTGATTTCTGAGGGGTTCTCTTGATTCCTGATGATGATTTTAGAATAACTGTGATGGACAGTATTTTTAAGCTTCCATGGGGAAAGAAATTTTCTAGTATCAGTACAAGAGGCACATACATCACTTGGCAATTGATGATGAAAGTGATTATCTTTTCTAAAAAAAGGAAACACAGAATCTCTGGCAGGTTTTTGTCTGAATATTAGGGGAAAAAAAGAAAAATTGGGGCTGAAGGCATTTGGGAAAATTTTTAGGTTGGGATTATTTTACCTTCTCTACATAAATTCCTCACATTTTTTTCTGTTTTTGTTGTTGTTGTTGGAAGAGGCAAATTTTGACATAAGTATTTGTGTGTTGCATAATCATTCGTACATACCTACAATCATATGTTAACACACATGTACACATGTGCTAACATTTTTATTTGGTACACGCATTGTGCGATGTTTTGCTCAAAAGCGGGAGATAGAAAAAAGGACTTTCGATTCTCCCCCCCCCCCCCAAAAAAAAATATCCCAAGCTTTCTTAATGACAAAGCTGTAGGAGAAAATGGTGAGTGCTAGAATCCAAGAGACCAGCCTGATCTGCACACAGGAGACTTCTGGGGACAGAGAATCGCTCCTCTAACAGTGGGCAGGAAAGACCATTTGGAGAGGCTGGGACATGAGTCCAGATTAGAATTAAGAGGCTGTTCTTACATATATATGACAAACCAGAAAGCCCAAATTATCCAATAAAAACAAATGACAAGGTCCTCCCTTGTAGCGGGAAATATTTAAAAAGGAAGTGCAAGTTCCAGAATTATGCCCAGCTACTCTCTGCCTCGGAGGGCTGGACCTCTTTTCTTATCACGTGGCGACTCTCCGACTAGTCTCCAAAATCTCTCCACCCAGCTCGCTAATTTCCCACTGGCGGCTGGTTACCATGCCAGCCCCGTGCTTCAAAACTCCCATGGCCTTCTGTGGTGCACACCAGGCAAACTCATGCTTTGCCACCTTACCTTTCTCTCTGGAACCCAACCAAGCCCCCGCGTGAAGGAAAACACTACATAAACTTAGTCCAGAAACAATGGTAACTCAATCGCTGGCCGCAACAACTAGAATCCTAATCTTGTAAACCATATTATATCTAAATCTTCAGGTAGAGAATCCCAGCGGATCCGCTATTAAAACCGGGAGACACTAGTAGCTACATCTGGTCCTCACGCTATCCCTGTCTAAAAAGGACCCCTGTCTCTCCTGCTTCCTCTCTTAACCTTATCCAACCTGGAAGTCCCGCCTACTCGCCCAGTGATTGGCTTCTTTATTCATTGGGGGATGGTTCACAAGAAGTCACTTGTCCACAGCAGCCTCTCCAAGGAGAGTGGAATTAGCATCAAAACACAAACAATACCAAGGCCATCCACAACACTCCCTCCTCAAGTTCAATGTTCTATGACCATAATCACTAGAATCTATGAGTAACTCACTCATTCTTTGGAGACCAGATTGTGTGTCTAATACCCAGGGAGAGCTCATTATGACTTCAGAGGAAGGTCTCATTTCTACTTCTTTGGAGGTCTCACTGGATCATCTTTTTCAGCTCTGTTACTGAAGAACCAATAAAAATGGAGGTCGAATGGATATTGGTTATTACTAATTCAAAATGATTGAGTCAATGTTTTATCAATTCATCTCATTTAAAAACCGGCACTGTTTCTAAACAGTCTAGCTTTATGCTCAGTACTGCCCTCAAAATATTTCACGGAAGAGTGACCATATCCAATTGGCAGTGCAGGAGGCAGGAGAGATGACTTAAGAGTTCTTACTTTCTTCCAGAAAACCCAAGTTCAAATCCCAGTACCCACGTTTATCCAACTTATCGGGCAGCTGACAAGAACCCATAACTCAAGCTTCACGACATCTGGCACATTTTCCTGGCCACCACAGGTTACTTCACTCATGTAGTATACACAAAGAGACACAAAAATACATGAACATAAATACATTTTTAAACAGTGAAGGTAACAACAGGAGGGCAAACAGTAGATGTGCATGGTGCTCTCCAAAATCCTGAGGAGGCATAGTTAAACAGAACGAGATTAAGGGTGGCTGGGTGGACAAAGGGAAGCACTGGCTATTTACAAAACAAAAGTGGAGTTTAACTGATCAAGGGAAAACTGTATTAAAGATGGTGAACTTATACTTGTAAATATGATGCCAATGAAATAGTAGTTGCTGCAGGCAAGGAATGTCTGCCTAGTGTTAGTATTCTGTCTAAACTCCACCTCCACAGCTATCTGGCGACAGCCAGGTGTGCTTCTCCCCACGGTTACCTAGCAACAGCCAGGTAGCACTGCCCACTATAAAAGCGGCTGCTTGCCCACTCCTCTCCCTCTTGCTCCCTGGAGCTCTTGCTTGCAGGTTCTCTCTGCCCTTCCTCCCTCCCCTCCCCCCTCTCTCCACGTGGTCATGGCCAGCCTCTACCTCTCTGTCTCTCTCTCTCTCTGTTTCTCTCTGCCTCTATCTTTCTCTCTCTCTCTCTCTCTCTCTCTCTCTCTCTCTCTCTCTCTCTCTTCTCTGTCTCTCTCTCTCTGCCTCTACTACCCTTCTGGCTCCCTCCCATGCCCTGAATAAACTCTATTCTATGCTATACCGTTGTGTGGCTGGTCCCTCAGGGGATAGAGATGCCTCGGCATAGGCCCCCTGAGACATCCACCCTTCTACCATTGGTCCCTCCATTCTACACCTAGGAGAGCAGCTCTAGCTGGTTTCCTATAAAGACTGAACTTTCAGATCCAATGATAGAGCTCACTGCACCAAACAATAGACATAAAAAATACACAAGAATTGTTAATTTACAAAGTATAATGTGATCAACACTAGCTCTTTTTAAGTAAATTGACTATTATTTGTGTTTAAATGTAGCTGCCAGAGGAAAGAGTTTAACATTATCGTGTGCAATACATTTGGGTATAAAACTTCAAATATATATATGAGACATTGTGACTGAAACAAATTTGTTAATTATTTGAAATTTTTAGGTACTAGTAGTAAAAACTGAGAAGCTTATGTGCGAGTGGTGTGCCCATACTCAGGGGGAGGTGGTTCTCAAAGCCAGCCAAACCATCTTTGATAAGTGATAATGACAAAATCCACAACTATAACTGCAATATGAACTAAGGACTAAAACTTGTATGGTGTAACCAAACTTGCAATTTGAGGGAACTTCATCACCTGAAATGGTTTAGTTTTAGAAAGTAGATAGAAAACCCTTCATCTCAAATAGCTAGAAAAAAAAATAAAGTCAAACAACGTAGAAGGAAGTGGATAGTAAGAAACCGTAAAGGTAAAATCGGAAATAAGTTTGAAAATAAAATTAATTGATTAATTAGGAAACCATCTGACATGTATAGACTTATGGTTTAAATCAGAAAATAAAGGGAAGTCATAGCATACTTGAAGTAAAATATTACAGAAGGACTGAATGCAAGATGTGTATGTGCCATAAAAAAATCATCTCAATGAAACATTTTCTCCTACTATGAAATCCGTAACAAAACGATCAATCTCTAGGAAGGTTACAATTAACCAAAGCTTATAGGGGGAAGTAATGGGTATTTTGAGTGGATGAAATAATATACCAAAAAACTAGAAAAAAAAACAATTATGAAATTGTTCTATCACATAAAAATTTTAGGAGGAAATAGACTCACTGATGAATCTGCCAAAATATCTAAATGAATGTAACCTGTGAAAAGAGAAAATGATGAGCATGTACTGATGTATGTAAGAAGCTAACATAACTGTAATTAAAATCTTACCTATAATTTGTAAAACTGGACTGTAGGCAACACTTCCTTTGTGACTGTAGATACAAAACTAATACACTATGAGGCAAAGGATATGCTAGAAACAGATGCTGTTCACACAGAAGAACACACCCTGAATAAAAGAATAAATATGGATTAAAGCACTGAATCTCTTGTCCAATCAAAGCAAGGACTGTGGGGACTAGAGAGATGGCCCAGCAGTGGACAACACCTGCAGAGGAGGTGTGCTCCAGCACCCACAGTTGCTTGTAACTCAGTTCCAAGGGTTCAGCGCCACCTTCTGGCCTCTGCCGATACCTGCACTCACACTCACATACTGATACTTAGACACATGCGTAAGTATAATAAAAAACAATAACATTAAGGAAGGCTACATAAACATGTCAGTAACACTGTAAAACTTAACATCTGTCTTTGAAACAAATTATACTGAAATAAGGAAAACAGTATTTCTTCTTAATATATAAAAGAATCTGTATCCTAAACCAATGACAAATACCAAGCTCAATAAAGTTGGCACAATTTGGGAGTAGACGATGCTGACATAATGAGACAGAATTAAGAGCAGAATTATTTGAAAGCTAAAAACTCAACAGTCATAATTTCCATAATACTTTATTGTCTACTACAAATCCCTTCACAATGAGCTGAAAAAAATTTAGCATGAATTAGCATGAAGTCAAGTGGTGGATTACAAAGCCACGTACGACTCTCAATTGCTTTTCAGTATAAATACAATACAATCAGAATATAACAAAAAATAAAAAATAATATCAATATAACAAATAAAAGTGAAAGCCTGCACTGAAGCACATAAAAACATGTTAGTATAAACCATATTGAAAATTAAGTCCATATTTTCAAATCCCATGAATAGTCTGTCTTCTAAAGAAGAAATCGTTTATTCCACCTCATTAGAAATCAAAGGAAATAGAAACATCAAAATTTGATTTCTTCTTACCAAATCAGAAAAAGATTTTCAAAATCATCACATCTCATTTTTGCAAAGTTGAAAATACTTCCATGAATATGAATTTTGGAAGTGGTACTGCTTTCTAGAAAGAGATTGTACAATAGTTTTTGAGAACCATGGAGATTTGTACTATTGGGCTTGGTAATTCTACTTGTAAAAATACATCCTCATAAAATTATGAGAAATGCATAAAAAGATTATGTATGAGCACATTCATCATCGGTTATTCATAGGAGCAAAATTTTAGAAGCAATCAAAGTGTCTAAAAATAATGAGAGATTTGGAAAATTATGACATGTCCGCATAAGATCAGAACAAATAACGTTTGCACAGAGCAGCTAATGACACAGGAGAAAGAACATGTGACGATCAGTTTTAGTGAGGCAGAGGGAAGAGACACACTAAAAACGTAACGGTTATAAATCTCTGTCCATGGATGATGAATTATCCTAAAGTACTTTTACATGTTTCTTCATTTTCTCCCATTTGAAAAGCCTCGGTCAGACATAAAGCTCTATCGACTGTTCTCAGTTTGCATTTTCTACTGTTCAGCTTCTTATCCAGGCCTCTCCCCTTGTCCCCACCAAGATCTAGTCCAGTCATTGTAGGATGACACAGGGACTAACAAACAAACAAACAAACAAACAAACAAAACAGATGAGAAGATAGAGCTCTGCAGGACCAGGTGCCCTCCATCTTGATGTCTTGACTTACTACAGACCCAGATACAACAGGGACAAACAACCACAAACTAAAACCTCTGAAACAGGTCTTCTTCTTTCACTTTGTCATGTATATTGTCACCGTGACTAACATGCAGTATACCAGAACATGGCCACGGACCAGCAATGGGTGAGACTCCCAGGAGCTACAGCCCTTCTCGTTCCTGTGTGAGCATTGGATAAGAAACAGTTTACCCAGAGTCACAGAATACTTGGACAAGTTCTACCAAGTTCTCACCCTCTACTCTCAGGCTCAGAACTATGCTTGAACTCTGAACGTGTTCAATGTCTAATAAATTAAAAAAGGATTTTTTTTTTTTAAATTCCAAGTCTCTTTAAACTCTACAGTCAACTTTAGGCAGATCATTTCTCTATGAGCTTTAAAAAGAACTTTAGTGTTTAAGAGATTTAAATTAAAATTTAATTATTAGACATTCAAGGAGGGGCTTTGCCAATGACCTTGAATCTGCCCTTTCTTCTGAGACTAAAAGGAATCAGTCAATGACATACTTGACCTCATGTTCTTCTCACGTATCTGAAAAATGTGTGTCGCTCTCCGTACTCAGAACAGCAAACTGTGGGGGAATCACTGTGCCCTTAAGGCCAGAGTTGGGCATCTGGAGTGGAGGTCCATGGTGACTTTGTAGCTCTATGCCAACCAAGAAGGAAGCTCACAGACACACAAGCAGGGCATATTGCGAGTATCAACTCTATTGGGTTAATATATGACAGTCAGTTTCTACAATACCTTTCTTGATCACAGAAAAAGATTAAATATCTTAGAATGGTTTTAAGCACTTAATGTAAAATCGGTTTTGATAATGGGGATAATTAAAAGCTGTGCATTTTGAAAATCTTTTTTTTTTTTTTACTTGAACAGGAAGAGATGTATTGCTAAATTATAGATGCATAAAAGGTAAGTTTGTCTGGAAGACAGGGGTTAATAGTATAGTAATCCTTAGAATCAGTACCGAGGGAGAATTATTGACCCAATATTTGTAAGTGCACTCACCAGAAAGTATAATGCCTACGCACGTGTGAAATTCATTTGTTATTATTTGAGCAAACTGACAACCAGAGATAGTTCTTCTCATTAAAAAGTAGGGGTTGTATCTGTCAAACCTCTCCTCTTCCTTCCCTTCATAATGTATTATTCTATTAGAAAGTATTTATGCACACTCTTGAACTTACTGTGGCACACAGAAATTCTACATGGCTAGCATATTGTCTTCATATTAGTAGATTCTTTCCTTACTTTATTGTCTCCCAACAACTTGGACTCTGGACTTTCCTCTATTCTACTTAGCAAAAGGAGAATTTTCACTGCGTGCATTTACTTTTAAAGTTCTAAAAATATTCCTCCAAAGTGGGATGAATTCAAATCACCAATCAAAACAGGAGCTATATATGGGTTTATAAAGATTTGGTCCATATTTTTGTCTCTTTAGATGACCAACATGTTAATGCAAAACAATATTCTAAAATCCATGGGAAGCTTGAGAAAGCATCTTTTATCTTCTTTACGGCAGCTGAACACACTGTGCTACAGTGTTTGCTGCTGTAACAAATAAGCCCCCAACTGTATTAATTGTTCTAACAAGAAAAAAGATTTCTTTTCTCTTATGTAAAGTCTGACATAGGTATTCCTGAATGATGACTCATTTTCTTCCAGGTCATGTATCAAGGACCCAATTTCTTCTCTACCTTCAGTATGTGGCTTCTAAAATTACCACCATCCTTCTATCTGAAGGAAGGAAGAGGAACAGTGAGCATAGCACTTGAGTGACAGACAGCTCTGCTCTGGGACTTTGAAGTAAGCCTGTGGGTTATGTTAGAATTCCTCTGTCCGATGCTTGGTTGTGAGTCTACAGTCAAATAGAAAGAAATGTGGGGAGCACTGTCTAGTTATATAAGCAAGTAAAGCAAGGTTGAGATTTGGTGAACAACCAGCCGTTCTGACACATACATGTTCAAGAATCAAAGTGTGAGACAAATCACTACTTTGACTTGCTTTGAGCCCTTTAGGTAGTGTTTTAGCTTTTGATCAAATACACTGGCATCATATTGAGTTAAGACTCATCTAATTATAAAAACATATCTTGGAGCCCAGCTTCTTTCCGTCATGAGAGTATGTGAGTAAGTAGATATCTTTCTTCGTATCCATTCAAATAAAAAAGCTAAGGCCATAGTCTCCAGGTGGATGCTCTGATGGCAGTCATCTGGAAATAGCAGTGTTGGGACCAAGAGACTATCCATCTGAAGAGGAAGGTGTGTGTCGAGGTTGAGTAAACAAAGAGGCCTTAGTCTGTTCAGAAGACACATTGGAGCTCTGGAGGTTTGATACCTTCCAGCCACTTTGCTAACTAAGATCTCTGCAGGCTGGGGACTGCCATCACCACAGTATAGCAATGGCTGCATCCTGGAAGATAAATATTGAAAGCCTGAACAAAGTCGCCTTGTTCTGTTCCCAAACCTATAGTATTTCCATGTGTCATGTTGTTCCAGCTGGGCAAAGTGATTTCTAAGTTGTAGTCTCCGAGCCTCAATTAATTTTACTTAGGGCATTTTCACAGATGTACAATGAATATTTGAATTAAGACGTTTCTTTTCCTTTTGAAATTGAGTTGTGTGTTACTTGGTTGCTGACCATTGCCAATGGTCCTCACAACTACAGATAAGAGCTAGGAAACCAATTATTGACTCTTAAAAGAGGGCAGTTTGGATTTGACAGGGGCAGATGATTAGGTGTCTCCTAGTGATACTCTGTGTTCCCATCAAAGGCATGAATGATTACCAACCCTTCCTCTCAGCTGCCACTCTTAATAGGAAATGGATACTTGGATCTGCCAGCCTGCTTGCAGTGCACAATGGCTGGAGGCAATGACATAGCGTCTGGGTGGCTGGTGAGTCCACAGTACCTAGAGCACCTAGAAGGACAGGAGATATTAGACGATCCTTTCTTGTCTCAATCAGGTGATATCAGAAGCAAGCTCCCTTTTGAATGCAAACTTCTACAGGGCAATGGTCATAAACAACCTCAGTTAAGGATGGCTCAGTGCATTCCCAAGATGCTAGGCTCCATGAAGAGAGCTTCATAGAGACCTCGGTCTATTCAAAAGACTCTAACTTCTGATCACTCTAACTAGATAATATCTAATCAGACAGGTGGTTAGGTAGTTCACACACCACTAGTCTTGCTAGCTTTCAGGCACTGGATGTGGGTTCAAGCATTTTTTAGGACGATGATTTGTGCCTGGTTCTACTCTGTGGCTGCAATAGAGTGACAGGATCACCTGCTTCCCTGTCATGAACATCTGCAGTTGGACCTTGGCACACCTTTTATAGGTAGGAGGTCTTTGCTGCATAGTTTAGTACTGCCAGCCAGGTAACCCAGCAGCCCCCAGTGGAACTTGAATTTTGGGGTAGGTTCCTTTGATCGTAGGAGTTATCTGCATGACTCCTTTAGTGCCAGATGATCTCACTATAGAATCTCCTCTGTTCCCAGGGGAGTAACGAGCAATATTCTCTTTAAGAGCTTGGGGTCAAAGTCCATATCCACAGCTTTGTTCCAGTTCCTGGTACATCTAAGGAGCCTCTCCTATTTCAGGAATAACCTTTGGATCATGTCACATTGGGAAGATAATAAAAAAGTACTTTCAGTTAGATTTTATTCATCATTTATAATAATTGCTAAAATTACAGATGAAATAGGCCATTATACCATCCTGCTCTCTTGCCAGCCAGTGTGTTTGTGTGTGTGTGTGTGTGTGTGTTTTTCTTTTATAGCATCTATAAAAGCAGCCTTCACAAAGTTTGATCATAATTATCTCTTGGCCATTTGTGTCAAGTGCAAAATATTCCAAGTGAACTAGGTTTGTAAATTTTTTTTTTCAGTCTAATTTCCATCTGGGATATTCCAAATGTTCAGGCTATTCCTTTTCTTCATCATCTATAGGAATATAGTACTAGCATATATAGTTGACCATGTCTGAATAATGACATGGGGTCTAATTCACCTCATTTTAGGTAGTACCTAGAATTATGTTGGAGTGGTAGATGTCAGACAGGAGTATGCATACCCTTGATAGGAGGGGTCATGTTTGAAAATTATCCTTGCAATGCCACCATTTCTTAATGAAAATGTTCCCATATCATGTTTCTAGCCCCTGGTTTCTTCTAAAGAATGTGAATGAACTTCTGACAGCATTACCACGTAACTAACATCAGCACCCCGTCACGCTTGCTTTAGAGCCAATGGGCACCAGGTCACCTCCCAGATGAGTAAAGGGCAGAAGCAGAATTCATTTCACTGCACTGAATACAGAAGAATATCAGTGTGCTGACAAAATGGTGACTTCTCAGGCATTGGAATGGGGAAGAATTCAGGAGAGAGAATAACTTCAGGGCATAGGATGGCAGAGACAGAGCAAGCATAGAATATTACACCAACCTGTGCTTGCATTTTGGGCAACTTTAAATAGTCTCCTGTTTACTGGCTGAGATCCAGTAGTTTTTAAACATCAAGTCATATGTCATATCACATCAAATTCATGGTGGTGACTCTAATAGTAATTCATTGAGCTTTGTTTCTATTTTATTTACAAATAGTCTACATCTATAAGGAATTGAGGCTTAGTTTTGAGGTGGTAAGTCTTTAAAACAAAAACAAACAAACATGACATTGATGAGTTGGAGATGGCTCAGAGGTTAAGAACATTTTCTGCTCTTCAGTGGAACTGGATTCAATTCTCAGAACCCACATGTTGACACGCTTACAGTTATATTGTTAAATTATTTCTAAATATTTTTCTACCTATTTATGTTTATACTCCAGACTGCTCTCAGCCTTGGCAAGAGAAGCTTCTTCCTGCAGTGGGCAGCACTCGGTGGGCAGATGTATGCCTGCCTGTCAAAGGGCTGAGCACAAGACACTAAGTGCTCAGCCCTATGTGAAACTTCTTGCTTGAATCCATCTCCCACCAACAATGCCAGAAAGCATTGTAGACCAAGAGGTGGGAAGAATATAAGAACTGAGGATGAGAAGGAGGGTGGGGAGGAGTACCGTGAAACACCATCTTCTGGCATAGGCGTGACTATTGCACTGAAGAACTTACAGCAGCTATAGATACCTGCACAAGATCCTTCCTGCACAAATCTAACATAGATGGAGACGTTCCCTCCACATGGCATCCTTTACGGAGGAACTGTTACCAGTTGATAAATGCTGGGAATAGATTCTCTATCTCTTCCTTTTCTTTCTTTCTTTCTTTCTTTCTTTCTCTCTCTTTCTTTCTTTCTTTCTTTCTTTCTTTCTTTCTTTCTTTCTTTCTTTCTTTCTTTCTTCTTCTTTCTTTCTTTCTTTCTTCTGAATATTTTATTTATTTGCATTTTAAATGTCATTCCTTTTCCCCATTTTCCCTCCCTAGAACCCCCTATCCCATCCCCCCTCCTCCTTTTTGCTTTTATACCATGTTAATTACATGCATGTATTAAGGTCAGTTCTAGGTTGAGGATCTAGCAATACAAAAGATGCAAATAGTCAAGGAACAAGCAAGACATAAGGGGCAGAGGTGGAGAGCCTTTGGGACTGCTTGGCAAGAATCTGATATGGGCCAAGGACAAGGAAATGGGCTGCTTAGCAGGAATATGACATTGGCCAAGGACAAGGAAGTAGGTTTCAGGCAGGAATCTAAATATTAGGCTAGAACAAAGAAGTAATTTCAGGCAGGAATCTAAATTTTAGGCTAGTACAAGGGAGTAAACTTCAGACATGAAAATGACTTTGGGCTAGGACAGGGAAGTAGGCTCAGATTTTGGTCATCTATATAAGCCCTTAGAAACAGTGATCACGGGAGTGTTCACATAATTGGTTTAATGCTTTGGTTGTTCTTTGACTATTTGTATTTATTGTCTTTCTTCTTCCTTCCTTCCTTCCTTCCTTCCTTCCTTCCTTCCTTCCTTCCTTCCTTCCTTCCTTCCTTCCTTTCTTTCTTCTTTCTTTCTTTCTTTCTTTCTTTCTTTCTTTCTTTCTTAATCTGCAGACATCAGTAGGTTTCCTGTGCTCTAGCATAGGGCACCACACCCATATATATCAATAATGCTACCTTGACTTAGTAAACTATCAGGGGGAAGGGGACATGAATTTCATTCCAAGGGGGCCATGTTGAAAAATACTTGACAGAAGTTGGAGAGGGAAATCGAGGAACAAATATGATCATTTCCATGTTACACTGAATAAACATATGAAGTTCTTAAGAGTAAGGAAAAATATTAAAAGAAAATCCAAGGTCATCCTTGGATACATAATGAATTTGAAGGTGGGAGGGGACACATGAGACTAGTATTGAAAACAAAACTAAACTAAAAAGTTTAAATTTGAGTCATGGGGATTCATGAGGGTTTTGTTTGTTTGCTTGTTTGTTTGTTTTGGTTTTGGTTTTGGTTTTTTTTCTCCTATCCAAGTACTGATCATGACTGACTTGGCTCAGCTTCAAGTCTAGAAAAAAATCTGGCATGTTCAGGATGATAAATTTGTCCATAAATCTGAGTTGTTTGTCTTTAAAATAGGCATCTGTACATTTTTCAAACTGAAGGAATACCACACAATATGATTACATCATGCCTTTCTTGAGCAAGTCTACTCAATCTATCGATATCTATCTGGACTGTCCAAAGACACATCATTGCTTCATTTCAGTGGCTTATGAATGCCACATATTGGTACAGGCTTGACGATATATGAGGAGAGGGAAACCTAACTGTCTTTCCTTTCTACTTTCCCTGAGGATAGTCTGGCCATATCACTATGGCCCTGTGGGCAACTGCTCCCAATATGGTGAGTTAACAAAACTCTACTGATTGCCTATGCTATTCCTAGGTATTTACTTCTGCTGCTTAATAAGACGAAGGAACTTTATATCTCATTAGTTTTATGTCTAGAAAAGGAGAGAAAGAGAAGATCCAGGTTAACAACAAGAAGTCATTAGACATGGAATAGGTGTGATAGTTGCCAGATTAGGATAGAAGGCCTTCCCGAACAGTCCTTGGAGATGTCTTTGTATACAGTCTATGGAGTTCCCAGCAGTCTTGGACAGACTAAGCTCCTTCCTTCATATCACAGGAACAGAAGCATTGTGGTCACTAGTCTCCTACGCAAATGCTCAATTGTTCTTTTGTAGGGATCCCCCTGACATCAAAACCCAGTAGATGGGATGTGTTAGAAGGTATGAACTGGAGACTCATCTAGGTACAGAGAATTTAGTGGGGAGGTTCTTAGAGGAGTTCTGAGGGGAAGAAATCATGGCTCTGTGTGGAAAGTGAAAGAGGAGAAAGGCAAGGCAAGCAAGAGACTGTGAAGGCGAAAGGTTTCATCTATCTCAAATTGTGAGTGTTCTCTGCCTTGGGTTTCAGCAATAAAACATGAAGGATTGGGACTGAGATGCCAGAGACAGACATGCTCATCAGAGGTCCTCCTTGTTAGCTATAGTGTAAAGGATGATTGACTTCTCTCAAAACACCATCCCCTGAGCACTCAGCTTGAAATCATGAGATTCTCTTGAACTTAGAGTTTAGGAAGTTTCAGCTCATGGCTGGTGAGTTGCAATGGTTTGGTTCAGGACATCATGATAGTAGAACCAGAGAAGCTGTTCACCTCATGACCAGAATGTTAAAAAGAAGAAGAAGAAGAAGAAGAGAAGAAGAAGAAGAGAGAAGAGGAGGAGGAGGAGGAGGAGGAGGAGGAGGAGGAGGAGGAGGAGAAGGAGGAAGAGGAGGAGGAAAAGAAGCTATGGTCTTAATATCCCCTTTGGAGATATGCTACCAGTGACCTAAGACCTTCTACTAGTCTCACCTCATATACAGTGTCCCACAGAACCACCTTGGAGTACAAGCTTTGAACACATGGACTTTGGGCCACATTTTAGATTCACACAGTAGAACCATGGACTATTTGTTGAGTCCTCTGCTGATTGGATTCCCGAACTGAGCAGAACAATTCTGGGCAAGCCAGAACGTATTGTGTAGATCGCTGATGCTCTGGAAGTAGAATGTATACCTGGAGGTTTTTGATGGTATATGGCTTTTTTGGGGGTGTTGTTGGATTCTGGGGTCTGAACTCAGAGCCTTCTCATGCTAGGCAAGAGATCTCACACTGAGCTACAACCTTGGTCTGGTGCATCGTTTTTGATATATCTTTATATGAAATCTGTGAGTAAATGCATATTCATCAAGTCCAGTGTTTCAAAACAAAGGTAAAATAAGCAGACAGATATAACCACTTAGAAGGTTGGCTTTGCTATGGAGGGTGTAAAAGTTAGCATACAATATATCTTTTAACCTATGAACTTGGATACGGTTGAGCTTAATATTGCCAAGGAGGAGCCAGAAGGCACTGAGAAGTCGAACAAGCTCATCACTCCTCCATGGGATTTGGCCTCCCTAGCTTATAAAATGAGATATAACAAGAAATGGAACTTGCTCCTCTTTGGCTAAATGTCTTCTTTGGCAGTCATCCAAGAGCATCAGTTAGAGGTGCTCCCCTTTAAGAGGCATACATTCCATTAAAAGTTGTGCTCTCGCATCTTTCACAGTCCTTTTCCGGTTGCCAAGTTTCTCCTGTGTGTCATCTGTGTTCCACGAGTCATCCTTGACTTTTCTTTCACTCCTCTGACTGCTCATGCTGTTGATGGGCCGCAGAGCCTTGGCATGTTCTGCCCTCCCACTCACTGTTCTCTCCCAAGCATCACCGGGTCTCCTTTACAACAGTTACCATCCATGGCATTTATCTGTTCTTCCTGTGAGGATGGAAACCAAGCATGCTTTGTAGTGTGCTTCATCTTAAACCCTGGTGTAGCTTCTGAGGCAAGGTGGGCACTACCGAGAGATCTATTGAGTAATGGAGAACATCGGTTTTTACTATAATCCCTACTGCTGAACCACAGATGCGTTGTGAAAAAATTAGGATTATTAACTTGAACTTGTGCTGCCAGTAGAGTCAGCTCTGAGACAGAGGGAAATGAGCTGGTGACATTTGGAACTATTAGGCTTCATTTTGAGTATCCAATCTGCCATACTAGGGGCAAGAGATTGTGTGCTTTGCAACACCAATAATCTTGATATTGATCCCTAGGTATGGCGACTTCCCTTGTAACTTGGAAAGGAGATGGATTTGAATGAATGAAGGTGTTTGCAGATGGTTCAAAGAAAGAACATAATAGCATTTGGCCTGGGCATCCTGCTCAATTTTTTTTTTTTTTCCAGAAGATGCTGTGATACAGGGTGAGAGGATTCTTGACACAAAATGGCTTACAGTTTAGGCTGATGTACAGATGGTTCGCCAAGGTGAGCCATTGCTACTCTGGTGGACTGAGTCTGTGTTCTGTGTCACTGTTGTCTTCTACAAAGTTAAACTAGTTAGAAATTAGACCTGTGGATGGCAAGGTATATATGTAGGCTTGGTGTTTCAGGGACTAGGAGGAGACTTAGGGTAGAGTACAAGAGACAGCAGCCGTCATGGGCAAAGGAGCATGGCAATCTGCCTAGGCCATGTGGCTGACAACCCGCCTGACGCTTGTTTTGACTCCATTCTAACTGCACAACCGGTGCGTGCAGATGACTTTACATCTCAGAGCAAAATGTGCGACAGCAATGTGCTAAGCAAATGCAAACAAAAATATGCTTCCCCCACTCTAAACAAATCTCTCACACGTCGTGACAATGCCATGGCATGGCGAGAGACTGAAGACAGAGGCCACCAGAAACCAGATTTGCTCCTGCTTGAAGCCATTCTCCAGCATGCTTTTCTAGATCACCTTCAGTGTGCTGGAGTTACTATTATTCTTCAATATTACATACATTTCAGCTTCATTTGAGTATGTAGTCATTAGAACATCATCCATTCAGTTTCAATATGTGTTGGACCTACTATGATCCAAGAAGATGCAGGGATACTTAGAAGGCAGCACGAAAGATTCAGGGAGGATACATGAGGACTGTGGCTTCTCTTCTTCCACCCATGCCCCCTCTCAGTTCTAGGGTGCTTCCCCCTACTTTATGTCCATGTAAATCTTCCCTTCATCTTAAATGTCAAGACTATTTCTTTCCTTATTTTCAGCTATAGGATTCCGATTTGCCTTCCTGAAACATCTACAGGGCATTCTGATAGTAACAGATAGCTATGCTGCATTCTTCTCTGGTAGCATACCATGATGTCAGAATGTAGAACTGGAAGTTCAGATTTGGGTGGATTTGAATCCTGGCTCTCTCAGTAACACTTGAATGTACTACCCTGGGGGGCAGTTAACACCTTTGTGCCCTGTTACTCTATCTTTACAATGGAGAGGCTAGAACATACTTTATTGGGTCAGTATGAGGATCAGAACATATTAATGCATGAACCTTGATATTTGCAGCACTGTAGAGTATTTGATACATGCCCAAGAGTGGTCTAGTTTTTAGCTAATATTCTCCAAATTAAGTCATTTCCATCTACTGTGGTTTTGTACTCTCAATGATTCTTTCTGACCAGTTTTATATTTGGAATATTTTAAGCTCCATTTTTACAAAATGCCACCTCTGGGAGTAGATATTCCAAATACTCAAAGTGTTTTTTGAAGAGTGAGTCATTTGGAGGTAGACCTTGGAACTTGAATTCCAGTGTTTCTGCCACCATCAATCTTCATTTAACTTAGGGAGGAGCATAATCATAGAC
Organism: Mastomys natalensis; assembly: GCA_021653895.1. Lineage (NCBI taxonomy): Eukaryota > Metazoa > Chordata > Mammalia > Rodentia > Muridae > Mastomys > Mastomys natalensis. The sequence goes on from JAJTUV010000576.1 coordinate 401,867, forward strand.
CCCCAACACACAGTCCTGCTGCGGTAATTTATTGAGTCTTATATGGTGGGGTTAAGTGAATCACATATGGAGTTTCTAGTATCATACATATCGCAAATGTTTTTATGAAAACATAACATAACAAAGCAACAAAACAAAACCTTTGGTGTCATCGAACCTGAAATCAGATACAGCTGGATCATTCCTGGGCCTCCATGTTGGTGCCCAACAAGGGGTGATTTATACTGCATCTTTACAGTATACTGAGCACTGAGAAATGAGTATAATGTATGGCAACATACATGAGCACACACACATACACACACAGGCATCTAAATGCAATCCATGTAGTTGCTTTATAGCAACATACTTGTGATCTTTTGTAAGGTGAGGGGCCTGAGAACCGCTTCTAAGGCCAGGGTAGTCTTTTGAGTTTGTCTCTTGAGCCTTCTGTAGATCTATTCTGGGAGTGACCTCATTGTGCCTGAGGACTAAGTCTGTTCTCTGTGTCGACCTGGTGAAAGACTCTGTCACTCATTACAGTACTTCTTTCTCTGGAGAAGACTCCCTGAGTTGAGCTTTTGACCAGGATGGAATGGTATCGTGATTTCATCCATCCTTGACTCCACTCTCTTTCCAAAAGTCCATTGAATCTTGTCTTTGGATATTAAGCACGTTTTGAACCATACGTGTCAACCACTGTGACTCACAGTCTCATGGTCTGTCTACCCTTTTCAGAGTCTGCTCTGCCACCAGATTGTTTCCTCTTCTCGAGTTTTCTACCCCCAAAGTCTGTCTCCCTCAGCCTCAAGTGTAGCCTTTGCCAATCGTTTAGGGTCGTGTTGCTTGTAAGGTCTCAGACAGACCACGTAGATTGATGGATTATCTGCCTGCATTTCTCTCCCTGTACTAAAGTTCTATTCTGTGCACCAGGAGTGACCAAAAATAACCTGAAGGTTCCAAATTCAAACAATAGAATTATATTCCAGAAGACATCACCATATGAGGGCAACTTATGCTTAGAGAGGGCACGGAAGAATTGAACCGTGACGCCGGTCCTTTGATTTGGAGTGGAGTGGGATTGCCCTGCAAATGGGAAGTTGAGGAATGTGGCATGCTGTGACATCTCTTGGCTCATGAATGAGTGACCAGGGATAGAAGGAACACTGGTCTGGACAGATGTAGCCCATGAAGTCCTGCGGAAATCAACCAAAAGAGAAGTGGGTAAGCGATGGTCAGTACCAGGAGGTATTTGGTGACCAAATTCTCCTTTGTTCAGTGATGGAATCGATGTCTCTTGTTTAGAGTTGTTGAATTTTAGTGATAGTCAATATGGGAGAGAGATGGAATTGCTTTCTAGTTTTTAGAAAAAAACAGACATGAACAAGCAACTTTGACACAATGATGGCAAGTACATGTTTCCAATTACTAACCCTAACCCCCACCTTTGGCCTAGCGAGAGGCCTTTTCACTGAGTCAGAACAAAGGTCAGTCCCCTGACCCATCACTCCAAGGCCTTTAGCTGACTGGTATGTATGTATGTGGGGGGTGGGGGGGGGAGGGAGGATATTGGGGGTTGAGGGTGGGGTGTGTGTGCCAATTAGGTCCCATTGTGATAAAGGTGGGAGGGAAGTTTTCTCCCAATTCACTGACCCTTGAAGGAACTTCATAACTTTTGTTTTGAGGCTATGTGTGTGGGGTTGGGGGAGGCAGGGCACTCTTCCTTCATGTGTCCATAGTCAGCCCTGGAACAGGGACTGTCCTTGGCCTCATATCCTAAGGATAGATAGGCAAGTCCTTTAATGCCTCGTCTACATATCCCAATTCATAATTTCACTAAGTAGACTTTGGGATGGGACGAAGACAATTGAAATAAGCGTACTAGCTACTGGTACAATGTCTGTTTAGTTTTAGAAATCACATTTACATTGGTAAGGCACGGCAGATGTCAGCTCTACTGCCCACCACCCCTTGCCGGCTCCTCCCCTTCTTCTCAATGTCGAACACAATGAACTAATTCCATAAGAAACAATTCAGAGAAATGTGAAAATGTAATTTACCGGGGGGGGGGGGGGGTGTTTCTAGCCAGGATGCCCATCTTGTTCTAAATCCAACAAGTTGGCCACATGTGAGGGGCCCCAGTGTACCCTAAAATATATTCCTTAATTCCCAGAGATTAAAATCCAAGTGCTTAAAAACAACCACAACAAAAAATACCAGCTGCCTTTTGAAAGCAAGGGCGCTTGGAAATGAATGGAATCGCCTGCTTCTGTTCTGTGTTCAAGAGCTTCGATGGCTACTGTGTTACATCAGGTATGTAATGAAAGACAATGGGCGAGGAATCTAAATAGAAGAGGGGTGCTTGAGTAACTGTAGTTTTTATGTTCAGGGGAGCCCGAGAGAGAAAAGCTGCATTGTACCTCGGATTAATGGAGCTGCAGGATTGCATTAATGACAGCTTTGCTTTTTAGCAAAAAGGAAGATAGTTAGGGCAGTCAAAGAGAACATGGCTAGAATGTGCTCTGCTAATTGGAAATGTATATTATCTTGAGGCGATGTGTGTGCTGGGGAGGGGGGATCGGGAGGATATGAGGGGGAGGCACAGTAAGAGGGCTGCAAGAGAGACTGGACCCAGGATGCCCCGGATTGGGCCCTACCAGCAGGGCAGTTAAAGGGTCTTTTCTTGTTGATAGGAACGGCCAGTGCCTGGACCCCACCCTCCCCCACTCCCTTTTAATTCAATGGCTACGTGGGGGCTTCTTTGATGGAGGCTTTGAAGTCGGTGGCTTTGAGATTACTCTTCCTCTGTGACCTTGACCACCAGCCATGAGGTTAGGAGGGAAGGGGAGGGGAGGAGGAAGGCTCTGGAGCAGGAAAAAGAGAACGAAGGAGAGGGGAGGGACGGCCTTTCTGCAACATTCCAGGACTTTTCTGATCGCTCGGCAAAGCTGAAATATGATTGCAGCCTTTGCACCGGGAAGGAAAGAAACCATTTAAATGAAAAATTAGCTGCCTTAGCGGGTCAAGCACATAGTTACATTAATGTCGTGTAGAACAATAAATCACCTTCGATCTCCAATTGAAAAATGCTAATTTAGCTCAGCGATTCACTGATTGTACTTTGCTCCGATAGAAATCTTTTATTTAATGCGAAGACCGTGATTTGACAGCCTCCTCTAATGGTGCTCGCAGCCTCTCAGCATCTCAGTGGAATTCTGATCATGGTTTTAATATTCCGTGCAGCTCTGCCCCCTCTGATTTCACGCTCACACATTAACGAGAGCTGACACTGGAGATTAGGCGCAGACAGCTGGAATGCCAGGGCTTTGTTGCGGCATGGACTGCAGCCAACGTCGTTCAACCACAGCCAAGAGGGACCTGGGAAAGTCTTCTTAAGAAGGAGGGAAAGGCAGGGTGCGGGGCTGGAGGGAGGGTGGGAGCGGGGGATGGGAGCCCAAAGAAAGGCAAGGTACTTTCTGAAGGGCACAGGATAATGGAGATTTTCGGGGAGCCCTTTCCTCGTGGAAATTCACTTTTGAATCGGTTCTGGTGTGTGTTAGAGGAAGTAGGTCATTAAGGGGAAATCCCAGACCGGTTTAGTATTTTTCTTTAAACTCTTCTGAAATTACAATGGAAGGCTGCTAACGGAGAATGGAAATGGCTCCCAGTCTTAGCCAGCCGCTGGTCTGAGAAACAAAGGTGATTAGGGACAGGACTGCTTACATAAGGAAATGTGTTCGCCTTCGTCTTGAAAAAAAAAAAAAATCACTTAGTTCCAGGTGAATAAGTGGGAAAATAGAACTAGATCTATGAGCCCGGGCTGCCTGCACAGACTAGTGACTACCTCCGCGAGAAAGGAACTCTCCTAGTCTAGCCGCCTTGATCCGAAGACTGTTTCCTGAGATCAGAAATCAAATAAAGACCCACAGTTTCATCTACACCGGCAACCAGGGCTCAGCCAGTGCAGTGCTGCAGAGGAAGAGAAGGGCACCGCCCTAGTCTGCAGCCCAACTTTCTCCAGGAGAATGACTGAGAATCAAAGTAGCCCCGACTGCACATTAACACCTCGTCAAAAAAAAAAAAGGCTTCTGCTCCCGGGGGAAAGCAATTGAGTAGAAATAACAAATGTCTTCCTTGCTAACTGTATCATCATTAATAATAATTGTACTTTGCATTTTTATGGGATCCTAGGATTCTTGAGGTCTTTATAAATATGCATGGGGGGAGGCTGAAGGAGAGAGATGAATAGAGACGGATGTGCCCATTCGGGATGTCAGGATGGAGTGACTGAGGCCTGCCACCACAGGGGTTTACCTGGAACTAAAGAACAGCAAGCAAGTTCCAAAGCCTCATGCTGCACCTGGACTGGTGCCTACGAGGTAGAGAATTCCCTGCTGACACCTTTGACTCATACCCAGGAACCTGGCTTTTGGGTGGGGGAGGGTAGAGGAACTGATCTGTCTTGAGTAACTTTGTCCTATATTTCCAACTTGTATTGTCCTTTGTCCTGGTTGGACCACGATCACCAATCTGGTTTACAAGTTGTATTATTGAGCATGGAGCTAGACAATTTTCTTATTGAAAAAAATATGAGTTGGGACCTACTATATATAATATCATATGTATGTACACACCACACACACACACACACACACACACACACAACACATATATATATATATATATATATATATATTATGTGGGTTTGATTCCTACAAACAAGAGGATTCAACAGGCTCTGTCCTCAGAGAACATCACCATTCATGAGCACATACCCATACGTAGACACACATACACACACACCTACACATAATTAAGAAACAATAGATCTTTTTTAAAGGAGGAGATCCTATCACAGTAAGTAAGGGCCTGTAGCTTACACCACAGCACATAAAGCCACGTAATTAAGAACAAACCAGACAAATATGCTCATGAATCTCACTCCTCTTAATATCAACGTGGCTTTAGCAAGGTTCTTAGCTTTTCTACAGATTTTGGTTTGTTTTGGTTTGTTGGTTTGTTTGTTTGTTTGTTTGTTTTTTGAAATACAGATTTCAGTGAAATAAGCCATAACAGTGCCCCTGACTGGTAGGAGGCACTCAGTAAGGGTCAACTGTTACTGCTCACGTTATTTCCATGAGGTTCTGAGAAGCACTCAATAAGGACACACACAGGTGAACACTGTCTGACAGACAGACTTCTTAGTGTTGTTCATAGTACCTGCTCATGACTGTTGAGTAGCCTGTGAGAGTGAAGCATTCTAAAGCACGCTATTGTTCTCACCGCCATCTTCTTAATAGATTTACACTTATACTCAAGATTCTGAAGAAAAAAAAAAAAAAAACCACTCAAAGCATCTTTGGAACTATCCTTTAAGAATGATGAATGGGGAGTTGGGGAGACAGCTCGGTTGGTAAAAAGGCTCGCCTTGTAAGCAAGAATGCACGAGTTCAATGCCCAGAACCCATATCAGAAAGCCAGGTATGATGGCACACAATTGTAATTCCCATGCTGAAGAGACAGAGATAGGTGAATCTCTGAGGATTGTTAGCCAGCCGGCATCACTTGATAAGGGGGACTCAGGCCAGTAAGAGACCCTCTCTCAATAAACAAGGTTGGTGGTACTTACAAAATGACACTTGAGGTCACACACACATACACACACACACACACACCAGTAATCTTGGAATTGTGTCTTTAACATCTTTAATCACATCACATTTTCATCCTTGGAGGACGGCTATCTCAATGGGAGTTACTAAAAGCTGCCCAGAAGCTATGTCTTGTGAATCTGGTCGGCAATCAAACCGGGAGAAAGTTTTTTCAGAAATACAAATTAGATTTGCGTTTTGTAAACTGAATCTGACCTCAGTTCCAAGAAAGGCTTATTGAGCAAATGTAGTCATTTAAGAATATGCCTATGATTTCCTAAAAAGAGAGTGCACAGAAAGAACTGTCATACCTAGTACATCTGGGGGGTGGGGGGAGGAGACTGAAGCTCATTCTTTCCTGATCACAGCTTAGAAACAGACTTCCAGGAAGGAGCTTATAGTTCCGAGTGGCAGAAAAAGACATGTTCTTGAGTGTTCTATTTTGCTTTCTGTCACTGTGCTATAAACACTAGGACCAAGAGCAACTTAGGAAAGGAAAGGGTTAATTTTAGTTTATACTTCCAGGTCACAGTCCATAGTGGATAAAAGTCAAGTAGAAAACAGAAAACACAGATAAACACTGTTTACAGGCTTGCTCATTGTTTCCTGCTCAGCTAGCTTTCTTAAAGAGCACAGACCCACCCCCTAGAGGATGACGCCGCCCACACTGGGCTGGCACCCTCATACCAATCATCAATCAAAACATCTCTCACAGATATTGCTAGTCTGATTAACAGTTCTTCAACTGAGCTTTCCCATTCCCAGGTGATTTCAAGCCTTCCGGAGTTGACAATGAAAACCAACCAGAACAATAAGTTCTTTGCCTGTTACCGAAACCTCAAGTTCACTGCTCTTGGCTTTGACCTCTTGGCTTGTGTGCGGCTTTAGGGTAGAGTCAGTTTGCTCACTTTTCAGAACTCATTGCTGGTCTTCTGGGTTTCTGATGTTTGTGCTAAGCCCTCATCAGAAAGGCACATGTATCATGTTAGTGAAGAGAGGAGAACTCTATTCTTGAGGGCACATGAGCATGGCCAGGTCCTGGAGGTACTGTGTATCTCGTTGAAGTGTGTGAACTTGCTCTCAGAATTGAAAGGCAGTTTGGCCTTTACAGCTGGAGAGGATCAGATCACTGTTCCTTTTGGTTCCACCACACCCTCATTCTACATTTCTGTATCTTAAGAAAGACCCAAATCTTGTACTCCTGGCATTAACCAAAAGCACAACAAGATTGCAAATTATCCTTGGTCCTGATCTGGCTCTTTGATGAGGAAGTCTTTGTTAAGAAGAGAGGAAACCTGTCCTGAAAGTCACTCTGGAAAGACTCACAAACTGCAAACGAATTGCAGTTTTAAAGCATTGGGTTTGGCTTGAGGAGTTTTCATTTATAGCATGTAGTCTATTCTAGGGCTGTGAACTGCGGCAGGCTTCTGATAGCCCTGATGGCATCTCCAAAGCCATACTTCTCGTTGCTGATGAGAGATAGCTTTGGCCACAGAGAAGAGAGGGACTACCAGAATACTCACAAGTCTAAAGAGGTGGAAGAATGCTTCTGGTGTTCAGGAAGAATTCAGAGCAACATATAGGAGATGTGGAGAGATAGGAAGCCTGGGGTGATTTTAACCATACAGAGGCAGGGGTGCTATTGTGCCAACCACTGTGGTTGAAATGGATTCATTTGTTCAGCATTGGTATACAGAAAAAACAATTCAGACTTCATTGTGGGTCAGAGTACCTAGAAGCCTATGACTAAGATGGTAGAGACTATAAATGTTCTAGATATAAATTACCTGATGGCTTCGTGGTTTCTGGTCATTCCAAATGATCATGGCATTACATGCCTTAGAAGAGTGAGTATCTATGCAGGCGTTGCACCATATGTACATCTCAGGTATGGTGCAGGCATGACAGTGACTTGTTGGTTTGTTAGCATCTATTGTTATCACTGTAAAGTCACCTTTATTATCCCCTCCTCATGGCTTTCTAAAGTGAAAGAGAAAGGAGGACCTATGGGGAATTAGGGAATCTCAGAATATCCCCCCTCCATAAAGAGTATCATATATGTTAATTTATGTTAATGTCATGTGTGTTGCCAAAGGAAAAAAGGCTAGAACTGCTGTGTTGGAAAGTGACATTTGATGTAAACACAGGCATATCATGTACAGAATTCAAATGGAGCTTAGGTATCTTAAGATAAGAAGACAACATAATAAGACAGCTTTGTAGTAAACGAGTTTAAGGCATATATTTCTTGAGATGGATTCAGCTGTTGAATATAAAAGAATAAACTACGTGCAAAGCTATCTCCTTTTTTTTTGGTCCCACTATTGTTTGGTTCTAGTTACCTTCATCAACCCCACAGGCTGTCTCATTATTTGGGCTCTTTCCTCAGCTGTTGCTGGAATTATTAGGGGGCATAAGGAGATATGAGGAAAGTGCTGGAGGGAAATACCATTCAATGAACATCTACTGTGCTGGTAGTATGCTCTCTCTGTGTGTGTGTGTGCACAGTTACAAGTGACTATAGCACATACTTTAATTCTTAAAATAATCCTGTGTTTTCTTACTAATTAACAAATGAGCATTTTGATATACAAAGGAGACTAACTACTCAAACACCTACTAACTAATAGAGAGATTAAATAATTTGAACCCAGGTTCTCAAGTATTTTTTTTTTTCCTGAGTCTACACATAAGGTATTTACTGGGCATGGTGGGGTGTATCTGGTCTCCAGAGCATCTCAGTGGGGTCTAACGTCAAGCATTGGATAGTTGAAACTTTGAAATCCTGGGACCACCGTGAAGAATTAAAGGTAACTATAAATCTTTTCAGCCACACCTATGAAATGTATGGATCAAACTATGCGAAATTGCCAACATTTGACATATTTCTATTTAATAAAAACGAGAATTCAAATGATTTAACCTAATGGAAGATGTATGATTGGTCCTGAGGTGCACTCAATATGAAGATTGGAATCAAGATCTGGTGATTAAAATAAAAACAGAGAGGGGTCGTTTCCCTTGGCTCCAAAATCTACACATTCCACAGTTCTGAGATAACTGAATTGGTAGCCCCGAGCAACTTTTGTTTTATGTAGTACTGGAGATTGAATCCATAGCTTCATGCAAACTATGTAGGCATGCTACATCCCCAGACTTTCAGAGCACTTCTCTCTAGAGGAGGAGGAGGCAGTATTTCTAATTCCCTTGTAGTCCCATTGGCACTAGGATGTGAGATACAGGCTTCTCCAACTTACACCTTTTTCCTGTCTCTCAGCCCTCTGTCTCAAGTCCTGGGGAAGGCTGTTATCCATTGTTGTGGACTGAGTTTCACACACACACACACACACACACACACACACACACACACAGAGAGAGAGAGAGAGAGAGAGAGAGAGAGAGAGACAGAGACAGAGACAGAGACAGAGACAGACAGAAAGAGAAAGACAGAAAGAGAAAGACAGAAAGAGAAAGTGAGAGAGACAGACAGACAGGAAACAGAGAGACACACACACAGAGACAGAGAGACAGGATGGATATACCAAGTGCCTAGCCCTGGATATATCTATACAAAATTATATGTAGAATATGATCTTATTTAGAAATAAAGTGATTACAGATATATTAGTTAGACATATTAATTAGTTATATTCTTGTCTTTTATCAGGAAAATAAAGTTCTCTTGGGAAAAGATAGACATTATACTTCAGAAAGCCTAACTTACTAGACTCATTTCCAGAATGTTCTGGAGATTCTGAAGATTTTCTTTCCAGAACTTTGAGTTTGGAGTCTGTGCATGCAAACACTTTTTCAGCAGGAGTTTTATTGACAGTTACCCATATATTCAACCTTACTCATATCTATGGACTTTTGGACTAATGGGCTGCCGTTCTTGGAAGCAGCAAGGTCAGGGTGTGTGCTTGTGTGTGTGTGTGTGTGTGTGTGTGTGTGTGTGTGTGTGTGTGTGTGATTCTCTCTAGTATCCACATCTAACTAATCCAGGATGCATTCAGCAATTCTATGATCCTTAGCTAGAAGAAGACATAAGCCAGCCACAGTTATACTCACACACCATTTACTAAGTATCTTCCCTGTATTAGACAAGGGTCAAAGGACTTCCAAGGCCTGATCCTATTGACTGTGCTTGAACCTGGAATCCCCCTGTCTCAGTCTCTCAGTGCTAAGCTTCCAAGCATAGACAGCCACGCCTGGCTTTAGATTTAGTTCTTTTGACAGTAAGGTCAGGGATGAGAAGGTAAAAGGGACATCATTAGCTAGATGCCACCCAGGACAGCAGGGAAAAATGAAATCCTACTGAGACCTAGAAACAAAGAAGTTATATACAAATATCACACACTGCTGGACACAACAGAAAAGCCTGGAGCAGGTCTGAATATGAGTTTCATGGACAATAGGTGTAGGAGTTCTGTCATCTACTGGCCTGTGTTTGTGGATAGAAACTAAATTGCTCTGAGTTGCATTGTCATCAATGGACATGTGGGTATAACACTATCTCTGTCACTGAGATGATATAAGGGTTACTTGTACATATACATGCATAGGAGATGCTAGCTTATCAATACAGCTGACATTCCTGTTTTCTGACTTAGTGCTATCTTAGAAAGTTATAGGTTTCTTAGAAACCCCACTATTTTGACCAGAATGCAAAATATGGTGTTATATACTTAAATCTTAAAAGCAGCCATTTCATTTTTAAACATTTATTTTATTTTGGGGTTTGTGCGTTCATGTACATGCGTGTGTATTTTTGAATACTTGTGTGGGGTTGCCCTCAAAGGCCAGAAGAGGGGGTTAGATCCTCTGGAGCTTGAGTAGCAAACAGAGGCAGTAGTGAGCTGCCTGGAATGGGCACTGGGAACCGAACTTACTTCCTTGAGACACGCAACAGGTGCCTTTAACTGCTGAGCTCTCCCTCAGGCAGCCCCTCCCACTTCATTTTTCAAAATTAACAAACAAAACATTTTCCAAAGCATCTCAGTATTCATCCACTTAATCACAGGGTGCTATTTGGTTCTTGCCTGTGCCAGGCCTGTCTCATCAAACACAATGGACCTCATGATGTGGTCCCTGGGAAACAATCAGTCTATACCCCTTCAAGGAAGTGCTGCTGGGATTTCTGGTCCTCGGGATCTTCTCTGATCAAAATCTCTAGGTAGAAGAGGGAGTTAGAAGCCCTGGAGCTAGAGAGCATCGCTAAGAACAAAGTTTTGTGCTCTAGCAACTTTCTTATCACATACTTTTCTATCACCTGCCTGTGTTGTTAATCTTGTTTCCACCTCAGGGCATTTGAATAGTCCTGTCCCTTACTTTGCTTCGTCAGCTACTCTTCGTGGAAAAGCACCTCAACACCTTATCTAGAATATCAACTGTACACTGATCTACATTTCCTTCACCCAACAGACAACTGGTCTGAGACCCAGAATTATATCATGGTCTTTTTTCAGTTATATGTGAATCATGGGTTGTCTCCATACCCATTTGCCCTTAAACAATGCCTTATCTGGAGGGGGTGTCTATGAAGGCTAAGTCTTTGTGTTATTCTTTGATGTATTACCAAACTCCTGACGATGCCAGGCCCATAGCTCAGGAGATGTTCTTACGGAATGGTTCTTCCTGGGGTGTTTCTAGTGGAGGCAGAGCACAGAGCCTTTGCTAATGGACACCTCCCAACTTCTCCCATTCTGTCTTCCTTTCAATCTGCAGCCAGTGCATGGCCCGTTCTATCCCTCTTGCTCTATTTGGTAAAGATTCTTTTGTCTCCCTTTACTTCCACCAAGGTCAGGGCCCCTTACATCTCCCGGAGCAGGGACATTTGTTCCTGGTATTTCTTCATGGACATGCATGAATGCCAGACATCTATCTGAATGAGACTTTATTCTTATTTTGCTGACTGGCTTACATTCAAGGTATTGCTCGATTTCTTGCTAATGGTTATAAATGTACCAAGGAAGGAAAAGTGAAAAGTCCAGTGTGTAATGAATCAAATGGGATCTGGTCTGAGCTAGAGCCTTTCCAGAGATACACCTGAGACCCTCCCACTCCATCCCCACCATCATTGTCTCTCATTAGAAAGGACTCCAAGCAAGGTAAGCACTTTGAGTTTGTGGGGCTGCGTAGACAACAAGTGTACTTTTTGCCCTGCCCACTTGCAGCAGCTTCAATAGGTTAGGTCAGGCTAGACTTGATCAGGCCATCATCTTCAATTTGACAATTTAATATAGCACTAAGGATTGGGCATAGTTATGCACGCCTTTAATTTCAGTACAAGGGAGGCAAAGACAGTTGAATATCTATGAGTTCAAAGACAGTCTGATCTACAAAGTGAGTTCCAGGCCAACCAGAGCTGTTATATCATGATGCCTTATTTAAGCAGAGCTGGAGAAGAAAGAGAAAGACCATGAAGGGTGAAAGCAGAGAAAAAGGAGGAGTTATTTAATGTAGACACACCAGGATAAAAACAATGAAGGGGTCCAGAGAGACTTCCCAAGTTCCTCTTTGGGTCCAATCATGGGTTAGATTTGAAAAGATGGTGAGACAGAAAATCTTCAGAATCAAGCAGCTCCGGTCAAGGTGAGGTCCTACACACCATTAACCCATAGGCCCTAATTGTCCTTCAGGATGATGTCACTTGCTGGGGGTTCAGCCCCACCTTCACTGCTAATGCTCCTCATCTGGAGAGTGGAGGAAGGGCGGGTGGTCTTATGGAGTTCGAGGCGACATAAAGGAACAGCTGAGGACAGTAAGTTATATCTGTGCCTTTGGCCAAGGTACAGATACAAAAGGAAGGCAGAGGTGCCAGGCCTCTCTCCTGCCTTTAAATGCCCCAAGGGCCCAAGTGAAGAGTAGATGCCTTTAGCAAAAATCAACTGTTGCATGTCCAGTTTCTTTTTCCTGGGCTTCCTACATATAAATAAGCTGTGTGTTTATGATTCCTCTGACCTTTTTGAATTAGTACACACCGACCCTATCCCTCACATCGGTGCGTGTAATATATACACCATGGAACCATTGCTCAGTGTTGACAGAGCGGTGACTCCATTTAAGAACCGCTGCCTAGCGGTCAATACCATGGGTGCTTCCTCTTTTATTATGGAAAGTTCTTATCAAAGGGTATTTAATGTTTCAAACTTTAAGAACTACAAGCAAATCATCCCACGGGTTGCAAAACCATCACTTAGTCCTCCACAGATAGGAAGACAGCAACAGGCACTCCACTGCTTGACAACACTACATGAGCATGTCGCTTCCTCACTCCACGGGGGTTTAGGGTTTGAGGAAGCCAATGGACAAGCAGATTGCTTTTATAGGTTTGACTTGCCTCTCTACCCTCCTTTTCTCCTCCTCTCCCTCCCTCTTGTATGTGTACAGTGTACGTGTGTGCACTCACGTGTTTTCCTGTGTGAACAAGGATGTGTATGTACTACAACACACATGTAGAGGTCAGAGACCAAGCCTGGGTGTCTTTACTTATTGTCCACGTTTTCTGACATGGACACTAGGCAAGCGAGCTGGCCTTCACAGTTCCTGGGGATCTTCCATCTCTACCCCCTATCTTCCCATAGGAGTACCAGGATTACAGACGCTGCCTCTATATACTCAAGTCTTGCTTTCATGAAGGTTCTGGGGACTGAAACTCAGTTCCTCACACTTGAGCAACAAGCACTTTCCCCCACTGAACCATCTCGCCAGTCTGCATTGTTCATATTTATAGCTCATGTGCTCTTTATATTTCTGTGGGTTGTGAACTCATGAGTTATTTTGTTATTGTTCTGGGTTATTGGCCATATGACTGAAAACAAGGACTTTTGCATGTATTAAATGCACCATCCCTTTGGACAATGAAAACATTTTTTTCCAGTTTTCATTCATCTTTATGTTTTATTCATATCTAATTTACTGTGCCCAAAATGTAGTAAAATTGGTCACTTTTCCATTGAGGGATGATTTTAAATTCCAAGGTGTTTCAGCTTATTCTCATATTGCAATCTTAAATGATATATTTTTTTCATTACGTTTTCTTTAGAATATTTTATTATGAAATATATCAAGAAATGGCACTTAAAAGCATAAAAATATTTTTTTAAAAATACATATTTGCCCATCGCTTAACTTAAATAAAACACACTGACAAAGTTGAAACCTCTACCTGACTCCTACCACAGTCTTATCCTTTCCTCTGTGCTAGTGATTTTCTCATTTATTTTTATGATTTGTGATTGTGTATGTGTAGGTGCCAGAAGAGGGTGCTAGATTCCCCAAAGTAGGAGTTACAGGCTATTGTGAGCCCCCTACTTGGGCCCGCTGGGACCTGTACTTGGCCCTCTGCAAGAGCAGCCAGTGCTCTTAACCACTGAGCCATCTCTTCAGTCCAAGGAATAGCTCAAAGGCTCAAAGTTTGAGGAATATGGTCCATCATGGCAGTGAAGATATGGTGGTAGGTAGCTTCATGGTGGCAGGTGGCTTCATAGTAGTGAGAACTACATATGGTTAAACAAGAACCAGAGAAAAGGCAGAATGTAGGATAGGCCTAGCTGTTTATTTGGAGGTGTGTGTGTGTGAGTGTGTGTGTGTGTGTGTGTGTGTGTGTGTGTGTGTGTATACTTTTATCTCAGGTTAGTTGGATTCTAAGTGAGCCATTGGGCACCAATTTGTTGTAGTAATTTCCAACCCCAATGAGCCCATATAAAAAACAAATAATCCAGTCATTATATTTATAAGCTATATGCCTAGATTGAGCAGATCTGGTGCCATACTAACTTATTCCCCAGCTATGAGACCCTTGGGTACTTGTTGTTTCTCCTGGCCACTCAGCAGCTTTGCTCCATCATGGCTTTTTCCTCCTCTTCTTCCATTGTCCTCTCTCCCTTTCCTTCTAGTCCTCCCTCTCCTTCCTGTCCCCACTCTCAAAGACCTACATTCCACCTTTCCTTCCACTGCCCAATCACAGGCTCTAGCCTTTATTGACCAGTTAAAATGGGAAGAAGGTTCACATGAGACCACCTAAATATGTGATCAACTTCTCATGAGGGCCACTCCTCTTGCGGAAACAGAATTAACATCAGAATTCAAACAGCATCAGGACAACCCATAACAGAGTATAAACCTCGAGATATGCCCTCTAATGAGCCACTCCTTCCAGCTAGGCCTCACCTAGGTTAGCCCAAAACCTTAAAGTTTCTATAATTTCCCTAAACACCAACATTAGCCAAGGACCAAGTGCTCAACACATGAGGCTGTGGAGGCATTGCACAGTCAAAAGACTTTAAAGACATGGGCATATGTTCTTAAACAAGGCCTGGGATTGTCCTGTTGAGGAGGCTAGGCCTAAATCTCTGTTTCCAAGAACTAGACAATTCCAGGCAAGTCCAGGCCTCAGAAGCTGCCCTGCCACCTGGCCTAAGGCAAGGAAAGACAAATGGGTCAGTAGCAGCTTCCAACTTCCTCAGCTACTTTCTTAGCCAGCAGTTTCCAGATCTCCCCAGCAAGTTTCCAGCTTCCACACCCTGGTAATGGAATGTCCGTAGAGATGGACCCAACAGATTAGCGTAGAGGTCACCTATCCCAGAATTCCCTAATGTGCTTTAAATCAGGCCTGCAAGCTCACTTGGGTGTCTCTCTGTCTTGGTAATGGGGTGACCCCAGCATGCTGAACTTCTGCAGAATAAAAACACTCTTTGCATTTAATGCTATTTGAGTCCTGGCCGTCATTCTTTGGTGAATCATGGACCCTTACACTGTATGTTTTCCTCTGTAGCTTGCTTTGTCCTTTGATATACTTGCGAGGCTTCATCCATACCAATACATTAGTTCCAGTTGATTACAATGCTATTTCACAGTTACCCACTTGTCTTTCTGGAAGCAGACATTACGATGTCCCTGTTATCTTTTGTTTATTAGAAATAAAGAAGCAAGGTAGTCCTTGTTGGGATCTTGAACAGTAGAGAAAATTTCCCTGGCATAGAACTGAAAGGTGTACTTCCCTGTCCATTATTCCAGCTCATGTCATACTTGTCTTGAGGGACACAGGATCCCAGGAACTAGGCTTAAGGGACCCCTTGCTCTCTAATCCCAATTTGTACTTGGAATATTGAAACTTTCATGCTTTGCCATTCTGACAGGGTGCAAAGGAGAATCTTGTTCAGTTTGATTCACTTGATGAGTAGTGAGTTTGAGCATCCTTCCTTTTTTATAATTTTCCTTCTGTGTTGGGGATTGAGCCCAAGGCTACATACATGCAAGCTAAGCATTCTCCCTTTGGTACAGCCTGAATATCATTTGTGTGCTCATTAACAAGGTTTCTTTTTTATTTAAATGAATCAGTTATGCAGCTAGAGAGATGGCTATGCAGCTAAAAGAATGTACTGCTCTCCTAGAAGCCTTAGTTCTTAGCACCAGAATCAGGCATCTCATAACTACCTGTAACTCCAGCTACAGGAGATCTGGTGCCCTCTTCTGGCCTCATGGGCACCTGCACTCTCATGACATACACACACACACACACACACACACACACACACACACATACACACACACACCCATGAACACAAATGAATCTTAAAAACTTAAAAAGAAAAAGTTGATCTCTTGTCTATTTGGAAGCCTTTAAATTTTTTTTCTTATATTTTAAATGTAACTTGACTAGGGATAAAATTATATCTTTTTTTGGTGTATGAGCTATAGACATATTTCAGACTGATGTATGAGAGGAGCCTATAACTTTCTTGCATGCTTTACTATTTGAAGCAGCACTCAGATCTTCTCTTGACTGTGGATTGGTCTGAGCACGTCACTTCTAATGAAACAATAATGGCATATTTTTTTTTTTCATCCATTAGGTCACAAAGCAGGTATAGCTTCCTGCAAATTTGCACTTCACTTTGTGTGACTTGTCCTGGGGTAAACCAACTGTTATGTTGCAAGAGCATTCAGACTGCCCTGGAGTGAGGCTCATGTGGCCAGGAACTGGGCCAACAGTAAGGAAGAAATTGAGACTTCCTGCTGACAGCCACATGAGTGTGCTCTCTTAGATGTGAATCCATGAACACCTGTCACCCTTCAGGTGGCAGTGGCTCCAGTCAACAGCTGAGAGACAGCTGCGTGGGGGACTCTGAGCAAGAACCACCCAGCCAGTCTGCTCGTGGCATCCCAGGAGACCTGTGTGGGATAATAAACAGTTTTCTGTTCTACGTTTCATAGTATATTTCACTCCTATAATAAATATAATAATATAATATAATAATATAATATAAATATAAATATAATATAATATAATATAAATATCATAAATGAGGTCACTTACAGATAAATTTGTTTCCCAGAGTCAAAGGCTTGGAATTGTGAGACTAAGACCTTAAAACTGAGATTACAATTTCTGGTCCACAACAGCGCCTTCCAACTGTGTCCTCACATGGTGGTATGGCCGGGAAGATACTGAACCTTTATTTAGAGGGACACTAACTCTATTCTTGAAGCCTCTCTCATGATGATCTAATCGCCCCACTTCCAAACACATTGAGTTGCACGTCAACATACAAATTGTAGACGGAACACAACAGGCAGTCTAAAACAACCACTAAATGTTGAGATAGCAAAAGCTATGGATTAAGAATCTTAAGCACCACCAGCCTCTCAAAGGTGAAGGAAGGGAGGATAGGTTGAGGGTCTGTGAGAGAGGAGGACCAGGAGTGGGGGCAGCAATTGGGATGTAAAGTGACTAGAAAATAAATAAATAATAAATAAATAAATAAAATAGTCTAAAGCAGTAGTTAGTATCATTTTGAGACATTTTGTCAAGTAGTACCCAATAGTTAATACATATAACTTATTTCATTGTATTGTTGGTTTTCATATTTTGCCACTGATTTTATAGCTTAGGATTCTAATATTTTCTATATACATAGTAAACCTGGTACTAGCTAAAACTCATTTTACTCCTTAACTACTAACCTGCCAGTAGTTTAAGACTACATTTCATAATTATTTATTTTGCAGTTTATTTTTGTGTTTTCATGAGCTGCTAAAATATAATAACATAGAGCTTTGTCAGTGTGTTTTGAGATCCTTCCGAGAAACTTCGCTAGTTATTTTTCTTGCCTTAAACTTAAGAGTCTTCTTCTAGTCTAGCCAGTTGAATGCTGGGATTACAGATGGGTGCAAGCACAGCTGGCTGTAGTATTATATTCTTGCTGAGTTCTATCTTTGCTCTGCTGTTTGTAAGAATGGAATTCAAACTACTGTTTATAAAATCTAGGCTACATCTGAAGGTTCGTAACCTTTACTACTCGGTACCTTTTACAATCGATGTTAAACTTGTACCATGACAGAAATGAAATGTTTCTTGTTTGTTCCCCATCATCAAAACAAAATAAATCAGGATGGACAAATAATGAATATTTTTTAGATTTTGTAGGCTACATGGTCATGGTTCCAGTGACCCAGCTTAGCTATTATAGCGGGGACAATGGCTGTAAATAACATACAAATAAATCTTGTAGTTATGCTGCAATAGGATTTTTATTAATGAAGAGGAAAGAAGGGTTGGGTTTGGCAGAGTTTTAAAATAAATCAACTTTCAGAAACTTTAACTTGCACACAGATCCTGGGAATCTTGTTAGACCCAGGTTTTCTTCAGTAGGTTTGAAGAAAACCTCTGCATTTTCTCACCAGCTCCTGGCTGATGACTGTCTGCTGGTCTCCAACTACTCTGTCAGTGTTGGAGTTGAGATGAATTGAAATCTGTCTCCCATCCTTTTCTTCCTCCACTTCCTTCTTCTCTTCCCATTGGTTAAACTCATTTGTGAGAAAGGGAAGGTGTAGCTCTTTTAGTTCTGAATTTCTTTGGTGGCTATCTGTTTCTTTCAAGGTTGGTTTTAGGAAGTCACAGTTTCCTAGAAAACTTCTTATTTATGTGCAAAGTGCTATGCAGAGTAATTATTACAGATTGCTCTCCATGCATTGCTATTTTTCCATTCTTACCTCTCATATGTTTCTGCTGCAATTTGCTAAGTTTTATCTCTAGTCTACTTTATTTTTTTTTAAAGGTCCATTGCTTGAGAATGTTCTTTATTATATCCTGTGTTGTTGTTGTTTTGCTTTAATAGTTCTGCTTGCTTATTTCTCTCGTTTAGGTCACATGTTCATCCAGGGTCTAAGATGTCCATAAGACCTTGGATTTCCCACTGAACTTTGCTTTTATTGTAGTGCATAGAACCTGTTATTAATTATGATTATTGTTTTCTACAGAGAGGCCTCTTTGGCTTAAGGATTATGTAAGACTTTCTACTTCTCTTTACAGATAGTTTAGTTTTGAATTTAGGTTCAGCTTTACTGTGTGTTTATCTGAGAATGTTGTCTAAAAAAACCATCTCTTGATCCAACCCCCTACTAATAGTTTTCTTCTGATCTTTGAAGGCTTTATGTCATGAATCTTAAAACAATGGTATTTGGTACCCAGAGTCACAAGTGTTCTTCCCTGTAGCTTACATCTTCCATCGTTTTGATGTGCCCTCTTTGACTTGTTTAAAGCTTTTTGGGTCAGTCTTTGCCTCTTTCCCTACATCCATCTTTCTCAGCTCATATCTGTATCAGATATTGATGACTATTCTTTAAACCCAAGACAATGTGCCACCTGACAGTGAACGAAGGCCATTGTCTTTGACAGAAATTTGTTAACTTGGTTTTTTATGACAGGGCATCTCTCAGTGTCTCTTTCCTACTTCCTCACTCCAACTATCTCAAGTGTCTGAAGCAATAGACAATAGAGCTATCTTCGTCTCACTTTCCCTTCTAATCTTATCTCAGAGTTGGTTCTCAACTCAAACCATACCTGGTCTCTAGATCTTAACAGTTTGGTCATCAGTGTCTGGACTATTAAACTGACCTCTTGAGTAGATAAAAGGTCCAACACAACTGAGACCCCCCCGCCTTGACTATCCCTGTGCCAGCTTAGAACAGAGCAGGATGGCATCTGCATGGTACAACCTGAGCTCTTCATCATCTATATATATAAATGTTGTAGCTATCATCAATCTCTTTGAGTCCCCAGCTGGGGCAGTCAAGTCAACAGTCCCAAGATTCTGGTCATTACTTCCACTTTTTGTATACATTACTGGAGTTTGTTACTTCAAAAAAAGCAGCTGTCTGCAGAGGACAAGCCATGTGACAGGAATGTCTACATGACTCTTCTCTTCTTAGTTTTGTTAGAAGTCATATTTTGTTTCAGCACATGCGCTTTCGGTTTTCGTTTCCTGTGGTTCTCTATAAAGTTATCTGACTACAGTGAACTCTTCCCATGAGAGCTGGGAACATTAAGGACATGTTGCAATGAACCTTAATAAAAGGCCTTCATTCATGAACTACAAAATGGTTCCTGCTCCTGATGACTCAGGTTTGATTCCAGGAAACCCACATGGTAGAAGAGAAAATATAAGCCCAAAAGTTGTCCTCTGACCTCAACACACACACACACACACACACACACACACACACACACACAGACACACATAGTAAATGTGTACCTATACTCATACACAGGAACATACACACGCACACAAATGATGATGATGATGAATGAATCAACTTGAAGACTCAAAGAATGGGAAATTTTCTCCTCAAAATAATGAGTATTACAACAATGAAACACTTAAATTCTTAAATCACTATGTATACCTGTCTATATTTTTTATTTATCTCAGTTAACCCACTTTGCAATCTTAGGTAAATGATGTCATTACTAGTATCACTGCAATAGCTTTGTAAGTTAGAAAACTTCAACTCAAAGAAGTTGAATGAAAAAAGTGATGTAAGTACGAAAGAAACATGGGTCTGTCTAACTCAAAGATCACACCATTATTAATGGTGCTTACTGATTTGTTTTCCCCAGAAATAAACAGATTGTATATTTAGTTGATTAATCATCTTATGCTGAAATAGATTCATATTACTCACTAGAGAACATTCTATGAACAAGAGTAACACCAGAAACTCATCAGTCATAGGGTACAGCTTCTAGATAATAGCTTTCCAAGTTTATTTCTTAAATGTCTTTTATGTCTTCAGATGAATAAATGCTCACTTGTTTGTGCTTAGAACAGCCTGTAGGCTTAACGTTCTTTAATCTAAAACATTTTCTTCTACATTGAGTGTTGAAATTCTCCCAAAGGCTCATGAGTTAGAGGCTTGTTCCCCATGGTGGCATACTAGAAAAAGGAGGAAAGCTCTTAAGGGAGGTCGTTAGGTCATTGGATGTGTTCCAGAAGGTAGCTGTCGGATCCCAGGCCTTCCTCTTCTTTCCCCATGGCTTTCCTCTGCCCTGTGCTCCCACAATAACTTGCTGCCTTGCCTTAGGATCAAAGCAATGTGGCCAATCAATTATGTACTGGGATATCTAAAACCACAAACTAAAATAAACTTTTCTTCTTTGAAAGTTAATTATTACAAATATTTCATTAAAGTAATGAGTTGCTAACACCAACTCCCATAAAAGATGGTGACTTGGTTGGAATAAATCAGACAAGTTGCTATAACAAATGCACCCCAATGCCTAGTGATTTGTTAATTCACATTAGCTGCATATTTCTCGTTATTCATTATGGGACATAGACTCCTTTTCTTTATGGCTCCACTCTTACTAGGTCCTGGAGTCTTCTTCAATTAGTATTGTCATTCATCAGAAAAAGTAATGATATGGAAGACTTTCTGTTATTCTTCAGTTTCTGAGACAGGGTCGCAAACTCATTGTGTAGCCATGGCTAACCTTGAATTCTTGGTGAACTTACCTCCATCTCCTGAGTACTGAAGGTAGAGTGGAAGACTTCTGGGGCTTGTCTACTAAGGTTTTGTCTTAGTTTGATTTCTGTTACTATGATACAAATTTCCTGGGGGTTGGTAGCAGGGGGAAGCACTTTGGAGAGAAATGGTATACTTAGCCTACAACTGCAAAGTTAAAATCTATTATAACTTGAAGCACATAGTCTCACATCTATGGTCAAGATCAGAGTGAAAGAATGCATGTGTGGCTACTGCTCAGCTCACACTCTCTACTTTTACTCTTCCCACAGCCTAAACCTAGGAATTGTACGATCTACATTGAGGTTGAATCTTCCCATGTTAATTAACTTAATCGACACAATTGTCCACAGACAGCCCATAGGTCAACCAGATCTAGGCATTCTCAGAAGGTTCTAGATTGTGTCAAGTTGACAATTAAAAACTAACCATCATAGGTTGGCTGTCTCCTCTGGCCATGTTTAATTGGTTGCAATTGAGTCTCACAGTTCCATATAAAGGAGGTTGGGAAATGTAGTTCAGGGCCCAAAACAGGATAATACAGTCGTGAACCCAACAGTGTCTTTTAGACAGCTTGAGATCAGATCTCACTTTTCTTATTCTGAGTAGATACCAGTCTATTCAGCGGCTATCATTTCTTTTTCATCTAAGAACTTCCCTAGTACAACCACTGATAGGCCCCTGTCTCTACAACTGGATTCTTCTGGAAAGTGTTCAGTTTAAAGACTCATCAGTATTTTCTTAGCTTCTCTTTCTCCCACAAGGTGGTCAGTAATTCTTGACTATAGACCTGTTTTTAATGACTACTTCTGGTGAGGTGAGCAGAGAGGAAATGACGGGATGTTGTCTGCAAATATATATTGTAAGAAGACTATTGATCTATGTGGGGAGAATTCTTTTCCTTTCCTTTTTGATTCACTTGCTTTGAGAAGAGCCAGCTGTGATGTCATGAGCCACCCTGGGGAGACGATAGCCATTGCTACTATGTGAAGACATCTAGAAAGCCAACAAGGAAGTACTGTAAAGCTTTCTAGCCAGTGCGTAGCTGGGCTTGAAAGTGGACTGCCTCCCAAGTGAGTTTGGAGATAACTGCAAGCCCAGTCAACAATTTGACTTTAATCCCTAAAGACCCCTGCCAACCCTGAGTCAACTAAACTGTTTCTTGATTTTAAAACCACAGTGTCTATAAGATGCTAAAGCATTTACTGTTCCAGTCCACTGGATTGGTAATAATTTATTGCTGAGAAATAGATTAATGAGGAAAGTATTTTCTTTTCCACTTTAACGCCTTTGCCATCTTGTGGGTCTGTGGACTTTCTCCTACGAGCACACAAAGGTTAGCAACTTGTCCTATAGCATTTCTCAGCATGCCCCTCAGAGCTGGCACTCATTACTGGCCATGGATTAGTGACTGTGTGATCTGTTCCCAGAAGCACGTGTGAGTGTAGCAGCTAGATGCTCACAGAACCTGTTTCTCTTCCTTCTGCATACGCTCTTCCTTAGAGAAGAGAGGTGCTGACTTTTGCCTTTGGGTAGGTGTGTTCTCTGGGATGTCACTGCACTGTTATAGAAACAGCATGTTTTCCTACTCTTTCCCCTATGCCCCACCCTCCATGACACCATAAAACCTACTTCATTCATCCTATTAGCATAAGTGACAAAGAAAATAAATCCATCCTGGTTTCAGACTTTGTAGATGAAGAAAGCTACCAGCTTTCCTCTTGTATCCTATGTGCAAGCAGTTTCTATTAGTTATCACATTTAAAGCATGTCACTACTTGGGGATGTTTAAGTAGAGCAACCTAGCTGGAGGAAGTATGTCACAGGGGGTGGGCTTTGTGATTAAACGTGTTGTGGATAGCCCAGCCTTGTATTTTGATCCTAGTTCCACCCTTCTGGGAGGGGTGCAGAGGATGATTGAATCTGTCAAGTACCGCTTGTACTTTGTCCAATTAAACCTTTAAGGAGGCTAGAGGAGAGACTGGACATACAAGGGAGCAGAGAAAACTTAGGTCAGATTAAAACTTCATATAAAGGCTAGAGCAGAGCAGGCAGTAGAAGGAGGCAGAGAAAAGGCTAGGGAGGAGAAGCAGAAGAATCGTATAAAGGAGAGCGAAGCGGAGAGAGCGAGCTGAGCAAGGAAGCGGCTGGAAGAACCGTTAAAGGAACCAAGCGGGATGAGTGGAGTGGAACGCCAACGGCCTATAACCAAATTAAAGGGTTTCTTTCGGATTAGGTAGTTAGTGTAAATTGCGATTTAGCATTATTTATACCATAAATATTCTGTCTTTGCTTTCTGTTTTGTAGATTTAAAGACAAATTGTTTAAGCTATCTTTACCTTCCTTCCATGCCTTTACAACTGATCCAATGGCCTCTACTACCAGTTGATGGACTCAGCCTTCTGGCACAGGAAGCAAAAATAAACTCTACATAAGTCACTTTTGTTTTATCACAGCAACAGAAAACTAGAGTAGATGGGAAAGGCGGAGAACTTGAGCTGGGTAGAGTTTTATCCAAACTCCAAGTTCTATGAAAACTCTCCCAGACTGATGAGCCTTTAGGCTTCGTTATTCCTTGGCAAGAGGGGTTTTATATAAATTTAGAAAAGATAATCTTCTAATTAAAACCAAATGGTAATGTCTGTGAGGCAGAACACAGGCTTCTGCAAACCTATTAGTAGAATAGAGTTTTTTTGTGTTTGGTTTTTTTGTTTGTGTGTGTGTGTGTGTGTGTGTGTGTGGTGTGTGTGTGTGTGTGTTTTTCATGTCTGTAGAGTCATTTTTTCTAAATGGCTGTTTTTAAATCTCTTAGTGTTTTTATCGGGAAGAGATTTCAAAGGTAGATCTCCTCTTAGTTATATAAGTAGTACATTGACTTCTTGGCCTTAATTTTGCGACTGGAGAGTCAGCCTTCTTCAAGTCACATAGACCTGGGTTATACTCTCCTCCTAAAGGGCTGCCTGAGGGGCTCATATACTATAAGGAGATTCAAATGGGAGGCATCTATGGAAGCATACACTTCATTTCATTCCTTAAACTCAAAGGCATAGCCTTTCCAAATGCTACTGCCACCCTTTAGCTTAACCCAGTGTAGCTGGGTGCACACTCTCAGTTTCCCCTGGCATTAGGGAGGGGCATAAAAGTCCAAGTCGGCAGGAAAGTATTCCACAGAGAGTTTTGTCAAGAGCTTTACTTGAGAGGCTCGGTGATGGTGCCACTGGATCCTCATTCTGAGATGCAAGGCTGGACTCTGTCAAACACCTCCTACTTGGGGACATGATGCTACAACCTAATTCTACCTTTATCACCCAGCTTTTACATTTTAGATTTTGTATTTTAATCTTTGCTTTCAGGGATGCAATGCGTGTTTTGCCTTCTGTATGTCTCTGCACCACATGTGTGTGATGACCACGGAGGCCAGAGAAAAGCATTAGAGTGCCCGGAACTAGAGTTACGATGGTCGTGAACTCTGTGTGGGTGCTGGGACTTGAACCTGCGTCCTCTCGAAGATCAGATCATGCTATTAAATAGTAAACTCTCTTGCCCACCCAGCTCATCAGGTTTGATACTTGTTTTCTTGAAGAACAGACAGAATAATTTTAAATAGCCAATACATATTTAATGATGCACAATAGGACTAAGTATGTTAGTATTGATTTTTGAAGGAAACGTTATTGATTTAGATCTACTGATCCCCAAACAATATTGTTTACAAACTGAGGAGTTACCTTGTTCTAGGTAAAATTAAGCTCCCAAATCCTCAGCTTGGGGTAAGATTCCCAAAGTGCTTTCTTGAAGGAGCATTCTGCTGAAGTGAGGATGGAAGGTAAGTCCAAAGAAAGGATGGGGTAGAGATGGAGTTCAGCTTTGGATGGGGCTAGCAGACCAGGCAAGCCATCAGCAGAGTTCTCAGGTGAGTAGCAATTGCCATGCGCAGAGGTGAACACAAGGTCTCCTTGTTTAAGCAGCATTTTCTAGCCTTAAGGTTAGACTGCAGATTATGTCTGCAAGGTCTCTCTCTTCTTGGTTTGTTTTCTCTCTCTCTCTCTCTCTTTCTCTCTCTCTCTCTCTCTCTCTCTCTCTCTCTCTCTCTCTCTCTTCTCTCTTCTTCTCTCTGTATGTATGTGCATGCATACACCTGTAGGCATTGTAATTTTATGGACAGCATTTAATAAAAGACTGCAGAGAGGAACTGTGGCATGATTGATGGCCTTAGATGATTACAGGGGTCAGGCAGGTGACAATGTATTTTGTTTTGTTTGTTTTTCTTCTCCCTTTCCTTTTGTGGTGATGACGAACTGACCTAAAAACACATTCCTAATTCCTAATTGGGAAATGTACACATGGCCAAAACTACTTGGCAGGGAGGTGGTGAAGCACCATGGAAATGACCTCATGTACACTGTCACTCATTCTGGCTCTAACTTGCCCTCATGCTGAGGCACACATGTCAGGCTCAGACATTCTCCTCTGCAAAATGTGTCTGTGGAAGACATAAAAATATGCACCTCATGGCTTCCTCCAGGAAAGTCTCTGGAAGGTGCATGGCTTGGTTGAGGGTCCCCAGGTGCTGTCCTTTTGGATCTGGGGTGGAGACCATGCTCTCTACTTGGTATGGATCAACGGTTGTCCTGTCCAGCAGGGCATTAAACAGGGTCCGGGGAGATCACTAAGAGAAAATGGGAGAAAAATGGGGAACGCAAAGAACCACGGCTTGTCTATAGACTGATCAAACCATAATTTTTACTTTTTTACACACGGGTTATCTACACAAAAAGGCAGGATGTGGGGAAGGGGATGATGCAGGAGTGTAAGTGTTCAGGGGGAGTACAGATATCTTCCAGAACAGAGTGTCAGCTGGGTGAAGGTTCAGGGGACAGATCACTATGACTCTGCCTATGATTCACTTGTCCTTATCTAAGTTGTACTATCCACCAAGGTTACCTATCTACAAGGTCTATGACTATTCAGCCTGGCAATTTTCCACCAAAGCTGCTTATTTACAACAGCTTCTAGTCATCTGTTTCAGTGTTTTTCCACAGAGACTCAAGACTTTGTGTTAGCAGGCATGTATCTCAGGCCTATTGTTGTTTTTAGGCCTACGGCTGATTTTAGGGCTGCCCCCCTACAAACAGTGACAGACTGGGGAGGCTATGGAGCTGGGTTCTTCCTAGCTGGAGCAGGACTCTTAGGAAGCCTATGTCCAGCCTTCCATGACATTCCTCAGACTGTCTCAGACTTGTGCTAGGCTTTCTTCTCCCTTTACATGTGTCTTTCCAGCATTGTACTTGGAGACTTCCTCTTCTTATCACTGCTGATCCTTCCCTTGACCACTTCCTAGGATTTCCTAATCTACACTTGATGGTTTGACTCTGCTTTGGCATCTGCTTCTTCAGGGAGCAGGGGATGCTGACACAGTTCCTTTCTCAAGAGCCTGTTCTCTGGTTATTTTCTGATCTGCTAGCCAACCCTCCATCATTAGAAAAAAAATACCCAAATAACCGACTTATATGAAAAAATAAATAAAGGTTCATGTGGCCTCAGTTTGTGATCAATTGACAGCGTGAGGACACAGCAGAGCCACATTGCCTATGGTATGGCCAGCGTCCTAGTTTCATTTATGTTCCTGTGATAACATACTCTGACAGAAAAAAAAAAAAAAAAAAAACAGAAAAAAAAAAGAGAGAAAGGATCTATTTGGCTTTCAAATCCAGGTTACAATCTACAAGGCAGGAGCTCAAGGCAGCTGCTAGTTACATTACATTTTTGGCTCAACTTGATTTCTACACTCTTATATAGTTTAGGACCCCCAGCCTAGGGAATGGTACTCCCCACAGTGGCCTGGGTTTTTCCACATCAATTAGTTTCAAAGCTGACAATTAAATCTAATCATCATAGTCAAAGAGCAAGAGAAAACAATAAAGAGTCTGATGTCTGGGCTTCCATAAAGGAACCCAAGTGAACTTAAGGGGAAAGGGGTTAATTTTTGGCTCATGGAGTCTGTTACAGTAGGGAAGGCATAGGTGCAGACAGGATTCCAGCCAGAAAGGTAGGAATGTGGTCAGGTCTGGGCAGATCTTAAACGAGAGACGGGATTGCCAATGCTCACCATTCTCCTCCTTCCTTATACTTACTCCAGCCTATGGTAGCATGATTCATATTTTCAACACTAGTCTTACCCACTCAGTTCACATTCTCTAGAAAAACCTGTACAAACCTAGTCAAAGTGTGCCTCATTAATGCCCTAGCTGCTTCTTAGTCTTATCAAGTTGACAACCAAGGTTAACCATGACACTTCTAGCCAGCCCTCGCCCAAAGTGCTTCCTCAACTTAACTTCAGGACTTCAGATCTCTACAGTGTTTGGCTCAATAAGATAGCTATAGCAGGGAGAGGGATGTGAATACTTAAAGAAGGTGTCTTTAAGAAGTTCTGGTGCTTTCCTTTACTGATGCTAGAACGCCTGTGTATGAATACATGGCCACTGGTTCATATCCTCGTGGACAGCTCTGTTCCAGAATGGTTTGAATTGCTTTTTTCTCTTTTCACATATATTTGTTTGTTTGTGTATTTAGTGTGTGTGTGTGTGTGTGTGTGTGTGTGTGTGGTGTTGTGTGTATACACATTTACATGCCATAGCATGTATGAGGCTAGAGGCCAACTTTCAGGATTCTGTTCTCTCCTTCTACCATTTGGGTCCTGGGGATTGACTTCAGGTGGTCAAGCTTGGTGTAAGGTTTGTCTACCCATTGAGCAATCTGGCCAGCCTGGTTTGAATTACATACATTGAGTATCATTCCTGTTACATTGAATATCACGTTAGCTCACCTAGGGCAAGCTGAGTGTCAAAACAACAGTAGAGAACAGTTCTCTAAAAGAAAATATATGAACTTCCATGCTGAGTCCCATACATAGAATGTGACAAATGTTTTAAAATTTAAGAAGTGCAAAGTTAGCTTCAGGTTTATTTTGGCTGGACTTTCCCCTAAGTTACTTAAATCGGTTTGATCTTTGGAACATTTCATGGAGTGGAAGAAGGCTTTGCGTCCTCTTTGTAAGAGAGGGACCCTCACTTATTAACCCTTTGCCTTGAGTCAAGGGTCACACAGACCTTGAATGCTCCATGGGTATTGGTTTATTTTGTTTCACCTTCAGCATCATGAGCAGACTTTTGAGCTCCATTTATAGGTGAGAAAAATGGATTTTAATTAAAAACTTGTCCAAGACCCAACAAGTAAAATACAGGAAAGATGTGAATCTTTAGGTTGTTTGTTTGTTTGAGTAATTTTGTTTGCCCTGTGGTGATTTGAATAGGTTTGGCCCCCTCCCCAAGACTCATGTGTTTGACTGCTTGGTCCATGAACAGTGGCACTATTAGGAGGTGTGGCCTTGTTGTAAGAAGTGTGTCACTGTTGGGGTGTGCTTAGAGATCTCCTATGGTCAAGCTCCACCCAGTGTGGAATTTCAGAGCCTCCTCCTGGTTGCCTGAGGAATACAGTCTCTTGACTATCTTTGGATCAAGATATAGAACTCTCAGCTCCTCCTCCAGAACCACGTCAGCCTGGATACTACCATGCTTCCTGCCATGACAACAATGGATTGAACCTCTGAAACTGTACTCCAGCCCCAATGAAATGTTGTCCTTCATAAGAGTTGCCTTGGTCATGGTATCTTTTCATAGCAATGAAACTCTAACAAAGAGAACTCTCATAATTATTGTTCTACCACTATATCTCATTGCTTGCCTGTGTACATTGTTACACAGCCCTGACCACACACAGCATGATGTAATGGAACAAGTCTGCCCTAGAAGTCAAGAGGCTTGGGAGTTAGCATAGATTCTGCCTCTTAGAATATGATCTCTTTGAGCTGCTAGATCTTCACAAATAAAATGAGCTTAGTCTAATCTGACTCACCAGATGGATTAAATAAGAAAGTGTAAGGGGACACTATGTGATTGCACGTTGCCAAGCAGAGGAAGATGATATAGGGACAGTGATGACGTCAGTTGGTATGATAGCTGCTGCTTCAGAAAAGTCTTAGGACTCTCAGGAATTGCTTCCTTGGCAATGAGCTGGGTAGACACTTCAACCTCCTCGAGCAGCTTGGTTCTTGAGCTCCAGGAAGGTATGGAGCATTAAAATGATGTCAAAAAACAAACCAACATACCTACCATTGAACTTGGGGAGGCTGAGCTGTCGGTTCTACAGATGAGATTCCATCTGTGTGTTCAAATAGATATACAAACAAACAAGCAATTATGACATGCGTGTGTGTGCACACACAGTCACACACACACTAGGAAAGACAGACTTTGATTCCTTCAAAATTAAATAATGATAATCCTTTGAAGTGTCTCTTGGGTGCAGTGTTACTGACAATCGTGGGTCATAGTGTCTTTTCCTCAAATGTCTGAAGTCTTATCTCTCCTTACACTACTGCCCAGTCCCTGTCATTAGTCTTTGGAGCATGTAAGGGGTACCTGAGGAATGAGACAAGAGAGATGTTAGCAGGGTCTGGTGCACAGGCTGGGCAGTGAGGATTTGGGTAGAAAGAGGTGTGAGCGATCCTCTGATTTTAGAGATGAGGCTGGAGTCAACACTTTTACTTTAGATCAAACTAGAGAAAGAAGCACAAAGAGTATAGGTCAAATGAGGTAGGGCTGCAGGGAGTCGTGATTACAGAACAGAACAGGCAGAGCTAAATCCAGAAGCAGTGGATGATATCTAGGGTGGGAACTGAACAAAAAAAAGGATAAGGCATATATGTATGTATATGTATGATACATATATATGTGAATATTATATATGATAAACAACAACATTCCTGAGTATTGAATACAAAGAAGTCATTCAGTTCCATATACCAGTTTACAGACATAAGTGAGATATACAAGTTGGTTTGACCTCATTAGGAAACTAAGCTCTTCTATTAAATTCATTGTGCAGCAGGAGCTAAGTTGCCCACCTAACAGATAAAATGATTATATTGTAGTGTCCTTGTGAGATGGATAATATAGTAGAAGATGTGTCTAGAGGTAATTCATGGTTCATAAATGTTGTTGGTTATAACAAACTGTTATGTTAGTCTTTATCCTTTGAGAAAAGGGATTATCTTTTTTTTTTTTCTCTAGATATAATCCATCTGAAAGATCATAGAATTGGGTTCTTAGTGTGCTTTGCAGAGACAGGCAGTGAAGGCATTCTTGTCCCTGTGACCAAATATCTGACAAGGAACAACTTAAAGGAAAAAAAAATCATTTGTTTTGTCTCATAACTCTGAGGAATGAAGTCTATTGTGTGAGAGAAGACATGGGAATAGGAGTCTTAATCAGGAATCCCCTCTTCTCTCTCTCTCTCTCTCTCTCTCTCTGTCTCTCTCTCTCTCTGTCTCTCTCTCTTCTCTCTGTTCTTATCTCATCTTCATCTGTCTCTCTCTCTCTCTCTCTTATATATATATATATATATATATTTTTTATTATATTTATTTTATTATATGTTATATTATATTATTATATATACACAATATATAATTTTTTTCCTATCTTTTCATTCAGTATAGGTCTAGCCTATGGAATGGTACAGCCAACAACTTAGGACGGGCCAACCAAACTCCCTGGAAACACCCCAGAGGCAATGTCTCCTAGCTGATTACAAAATCCTTCAAATTGACAATGAAGATCATTTCAATTAGCCTAATTGTCAACTTCATGCAGCCTGCTAGGAAAGTCTTAATGGGAAATTTACTGGGGTGGGGGTGGGGGTTTTATCTTGTTTGTTAATTAATGGAGAGGAGTCCAACTCACTAATGCATAACCCCATTTCTAGGCAAGTAGTCCTTGTCTGGTGGAGTTCATGATTGGGCTA
Source organism: Mastomys natalensis (assembly GCA_021653895.1). Classification (NCBI taxonomy): domain Eukaryota; kingdom Metazoa; phylum Chordata; class Mammalia; order Rodentia; family Muridae; genus Mastomys; species Mastomys natalensis. Next base: position 433,168 of record JAJTUV010000576.1, read on the forward strand.
GTATATGGTGGATGTGCCTCACATCATGGTGGCTCAGGAGATGGAAAGAGGGGTCAGAAGTAGGGGTTGGGTTATAGGCTTCAAAATCTGACCAATTCCTGCCAACCTGATCCTACCTCAGACAGAATATCACTAAAATACCGATTCTCTGGGATCAAGCATTCAAAACCTAAGCCCACTATGGGAAAATTGGGGTTCGCCTTTGTGGGTTGTTAGTCTCCTTAATAAAAGAAATGAGAAATGATTGTGGAAGGAAGCTTGAAAGAATTCTATCAGAGTAGGAACGAAACACACAGGACAGGCCCAGGCCTTTTGCAATGGGCATTGGTGAACAGCAATACAGCAAAGGAGAGGCTGGGTAGAGCTTCAGAGAATGAGCTAGAAGCTCAGGCCATCAATACTTGAAAGAAAAAGGGATGGAGCATTAAGTTTTTCAGAATTGGGATTCAGAAAAGCAGGCGTGCGTGAGGGAAGCACGGGTAGACTTCACAGTGTTATCTGACAGAAGCCCTGTGAACAGCTATGCTGAAGGAGGGGCTTCTGGGAAGGAATCGTCCTATGTACGGGGATAATTAGTCATCCCTTGTCCTTAGTCTAAGGTCTCATTGGGTGGAATCTTTAGGTGTGGCAGTTAGGATAACCCTCAATTGGGCCCATCTAAGAAAGCCTGAAAGTGCATTGCTTGTGGTTCTGTTTGTAGAGCAGCCAAGTGGGAGGGGAGGAGCTTTGACAGGCACCTGGATGGAGATGTGAGGGGACAAGATAAAAGCAGGAGTCATCAAAGAGAAACAGACACTGAGTAAGTTGGAAGTGTAGGGGACTTAAGGCTTCCTCTATTGGAGACATTCAGGCCTAGGAGAGTAATCAATGGGAACTCGGGGGATGACATTAGGTTGCCAAGGACCATCTGAGTGTTGGTTGACTGTAAATGGGAGACAAAATGAAATCAGCAGTTCATTATACAAGGTCCAAGACTAATAGGACCACTGTTAAGATTATAATAAATATAACCCAATTTTTGCATCGAAGCCCAGAGATCTAATTCTAAAGCTGTTGACTAATAGAATACTGGTATTGGGTCACTCTCTGTTGTTTTGTAAATCTAATAAAGCAAGGGAGATGTTAGCAGAAGCGTAATCCATAGAGAAGCAGCATTTTGTTTGCAGTTAGGGAGAGTGTGGGAGTCTTTTAACTTAACCGCTGGTGGTCACTGTACCTGGCATGTTAGCGGTCTCAACTCAGGGTATAACAGGGAAGCCTTCAAGGGACTGGATCATCATCTTTTGTTTTTTAAAAAGTCTAGTGTAGTCATTTTAAAATATATTTTTCCAATAATCTTTAATAGTTTTGGTTATATTTTTCTATTCAGTGTTATTAAGAACATGTAAGAAACATGTGTGTATATGTATGTATGTGTGTCTAAGAGTGTGTGTATGTCTGTGTGTGTGTAAGTATGTGTATGTGTGTGTATGCTTGTGTATATGTGTGTGTTTGTTAAGTCGAGGTCTGATCCTCAGGGGTCACCTGGCCTCCAGCGGAGTCCCTGAGCCCTTTACTCTTTCTTTACTGCTGTCACATCATATGTTAGCATAAATATGTAGCAAGAGATGTTACATGCGTGGCCAGATAAAATAGCCTAAGGGATATATATAGGCACAACATAGCAAAACAAGGAGACAGAATTTTTCATGCCCTGATCCAAACCCACCCACCAGGAACAGCAAACTGCTATCTGGATCTCATTTTGATCTTCTCTGGCTGATAGGCTAAGGCCCTTATATGGTCCCTTCCTGTTTGCTCAGAGGAGTTTCTTTGGTAGCCCTTTGTAGTTACCAGAAGTTACTAGGAAAGTCGAGGTTTCCTTTCATGTGTTCATAGCATAGTTAACAAGAGAATTTAGAAACCTACCTGGCAAGAAGCTCAAGGACAATATTTTTAGAATTTAGGAGAAAAACAAGGTCGGTAAGCTCCCATAATCCCAAAACTCTTGCATTCGTCTGACCTTAGTATCTAACACCATGTAGATTCCATCAGGTCCCACTGTGAGTTCCTTGGACATGGATGCGGAAGATTCTGAATGCCTGAGTGACTGAACCTAGGTAGATAGTTCCCTCAGTGGCCTTGTGCAACAGTAGCACAACCTCAGACTCTGTCTTTCTAGTGTGCTTTCAGTTTTGGAATGCTAGAAAATTTAAATCTCCACAACACCCGAAATAGGGAGCTCTAGGAGAAGAGGGAAAGCCATGCCTTTTGCAATGGAGGTTAGCAGGCAGCAGAACAGTAGAAGGTGACTGGGCTGAGGGGCAGTACATCAAATGAGAGAAAGCTTATTGCCTCTGGGATAGTATCCCCAGGCTTTGCCCAGTATGGGAAAGAAAAGCAGAGAGAAAATGAGGACAGGGAGAAGTCACATCTTTCTGAGTGTGACTCATGAGAGCATGAAGGCCGGGTGATAGAGACTCCACAGTTTCTTTCAGATGGAGGCTTTGTAAGTAGGCGGGGCTTCAGCATGGATAAAAGCACATTATCTCATTAGGTAAACTAATCCTCCCTCACCTTAGCAAGTCTTGAGGTGGCTCTAGGTCTCCTCAAGGCTTGGACTCCTCTCTAGGTAATAGATAGGCCCAGTTGGATTAACCATTAAGAAGGCCATAGACATGTACCGATTTGGGTCACCACACAAAGCCAGTGGTAGATCTCAGATTCATTCTTTCCTTCTGGTCAAGAAGGAAGTAGGTTTGGTCTTGAGGATGTGCCTTTGTCTTAATGGGCCACCAGTAAGCCCAGGGGCTTTTCCTATGGTAACTTAAAGTCTAAAGAGGAGCAAAGCTGATGCTTGCCTTACTAGTGTCACTGCAGAAACAGGAGGTGGAGTTGAAAGCCTCAACAACCTCTAAAACCATCTTTAAAAGTTCAGGGGAACCATTTCAGATTCAAGACAAAACATTCTGCCCCTTGTCTCAAAGTTCCATACCCATCTCACACAAAAAAAAAAAATCAAAAGCAAACCTGCGCTTCACTCAACCTCAACGATCCGCATGGTCTTAACACGTTCTTTAACAGTCCCAATACTGCTCAAGAACTGAATGTCAAAAGTCTGTTCTGAGACTCAAGGTAAACTCTTAACTGTGAGCCCCTGCAAAATAAAGACCAGAGTCATATACTTCCATTATACAATGGCAAAGAGTAAATATCCCCATTCCAAAAGGGAAGAACAAGAAGATAGCAAGAGAAGATTAGAAAAAAAAAATCAAGACAGAAACCAGCAAGCCAAACATAAAGTCCTGGAGTTGTCCAGTGGGCCACATGGTAGCAACAGCAGAATTTGGATGGGTTTGGGTCTTGTCATTTATAGCGCACAAGGTCTCTCTTATGCCAACTTTGTTTATGCATGCATATTGGCTCAACAGATGTTTCACTTTGTTGGCATTGGCATTGGTAGACAGTGTAATTCAGGCCTCATCCTTGAAAGCTCGCAATTCCCCTGTCAGTATCAGTGTCTTAAAAAAAAAAAAAAGTCCAACCCTGTCACATACTTCCTAGCTTCCCAGACCTTCCTCACAAATCTGGGAACAAGCTCTCATGATTCCCAAACTATTGCATTCATCTTACCTTAGTATTCAAGATAATGTAGATACCATAAGGTACCTTTGTGAGAACCTTGGACCATGGATGCAGAAGCTTCTGAGTGGCCGGGTAGATAGCTTGGTAGGTAGCCTTGTACAGCAAGTAGAACAGCTCATATGCACCTTCTTTCTAGGATGCTTTCAGTTTTAGGCCCTGGAGCCTGTGTGGATGAGGTGGTACTGTTGCCTAAAATACCCATACCTCACCTTTCTCGTTGCCTTGGTGACAATTGTTAGGCATTTTTAAAAAATGTTATTTTCATTTTTGTTTTTTTTTTGTTGTTTTTTGTTTTTTTTAACAATTATGACTTCTTTGACCGTAGCTTTAAACTTGCTAGCACTTCTTTCTTAGCAAGTCTGCATATTTGCCCGGTCTTCTGCTCCAGGTTTTGCTCTGCATTCTCACTATGTGTGATTCTATTACTATTGTCAAAATTAATCAGCAATAATCATGCCACTGCCTTAATACTTTGTTGTCTTCACATTTTCTCCACCAAATCATTTCTTCACTTTTTAGTTAAATCTCATTCAAATTTTTAGAACATGAATAAAATATAGACTTTTTTTTTTTTGGCCAGATTCTAACATTAGTGGCCCTTTATTCGAGTTCCTGGTAGACCAATTATTCCCACTTGAAATCCCAAAAGCCTGTCTTTCATCGTCCACATTATTATTCATTATTATTCCAGTCTTCCAATTATGCCAAAATTGCCCATTAAGTTGCTTAAAACACTCTAAGATTTCTCTACCCTGCATCTCCAAACTCTTCCAAATTCCTTCCACAAACCAGTTTCAAAAGCCTAAGAATGACGCAGTCAGATTTAGTCAAAGCAATGATGCCATTTCTCCTAAACCAGTTTTGTGTACTAATTATTTTGTATTGGCACGACCAAGATACATGATAGAAACAACTTACAGGGAGAATCCTACAACTCAGAGCATTCTAATCCGTAGTAGAGGATAAGACCAGGAGATCTCATGATTGAGAAAACATGTGAGAGGCTCCTCATGTTACAGTGGACCAGCAAACAGAGAATGAGCCCCAAGGCAGGGGCTGAAGTATAGCTTACAAAGGCTCATCAGTTCTGACCTACTTCTAGTATCTGGGTTCTGCTCCCTTAATGCTGTGCAGCCTACCAAAAAGGAAGCATTAACTAGAGAATAAGACTCACAATGTGAGGCTTTGGGGGACATTTAAATTCAAATAACACAAATAGTGTTCTAAATTTTGGATATTTCTATCTGGAGAGTCTACTGAAATTTTTTGCATCTTCTTAGGTAGTTTTCTGAAGTCATGGATGATATCTTACTCATATGTGTATCCCCAATAGCTTCATGAATGAGTAAGTTTCAGAAGAGGGACTTAATGGAGGAATGGATATATGAGTGAGTAAATGGATATCTTAGCTTGGGTGTCATTGTTGAAAAGAGACACTATGACCAAGGCAACTCTTATAAAGGCAAACATTTAATTGGGGCTGGCTTACAGTTTCAGAGGTTCAGTCCATTATCATCATGGTGGAAAGCATGGGAGCACGCAGGCAGATATGGTGCTTGAGAAGGAGTTGAGAGTTCTACATCTTGATCAGAAGGCAGTCAGGAGGGAACTGTCCTCTGCAGGCAGACAGGAGGGAATGGCCAGAGCTTGAGAATAGGACCTCAAAGCCCATCCCCACAGTGATGAACTTCCTCCAACAAGGCCACACCTAATTCAAGAAGGCCACACCTCCTAATAGTGCCACTCCCCATGGGCCAAATGTATTCAAACCACCACAATGGGTGAGTGAACGAATGGGAAATAAGTGCAGACAGAAACAAAAAGCTGTTTCTCTAATGCTTTGAAGTGGGGCTGGTATGGAAGTGTCTACCTCTCCCTGTTCCAGCTCTTCACGGGTCAGAACTTGAAAGTTTCTATGTATGTTGCTCTTTTCTAAACAGGAACTCATGAGGAGGTTTGGGCAAGCAGGGAAAAGTTATTGGTTCTGAAATGATAGGAGGATATACAGGCATTAAGAAGGTAAGTTTGAGTGCAGAACATATATCCAGTTAAAAGAATACAGTGACTGGTTTTGTGTGTCAACTTGTCACAGCTGGAGTTATCACAGAGAAAGGAGCCTCCATGAGATCCAGCTGGCAGGCATTTTCTCAATTAGTGATCAAAGGGGGATGGTCTAGCCCATTGTGGGTGGTGCCATCCCTGGTCTGGTAGTCCAAGGTTGTATAAGAAAGCAAGCCAAGCAAGCCGGGGCAACCAATCCAGTAAGCAGCACCCCTCCATAGTCTCTGCATCAGCTCCTGCCTTCAAGTTCCTGTGTGAGTTCCTGTCCTGACTTCCTTTGGTGATGAACAGCAATATGGAAGTGTAAGCTGAATAAACTCTTTCTTCCCCAACATGCTTCTTGGTCATGATGTGTTGTGCAGGAATAGAAACCCTGACTAAGACATACAGGATGTAGATTTTGGATAATCTGAAGCAGCGATGTACGGAGCCATGAGAAAAGAATGAGACTGCTGGTTGGGACAAGAAAACCAGAGCTCAGGTGGAACTTGGGGGGGATATCTGAGAAAATAACAATTAGGCAAAGGTGGTCATTGAGAAGATTCGGACTTCTGATCTAGAAGCCAGGTCCAATGCTGGGAGGAAGTGAGGTGGAATGGGGGCTAGAAGCAAGCAGCTGGATCTGACACTTCAGTAATTACTGAATGGAAAAAAAGAAGCAAAGGGGAAGGAAACATGACAGCTCTTAAAGTGTGGCGGAGAGGAAGGTTTATTATAGACAAAAGAGAGAGCCGGAGTGGACATGACCAAACTGAGCTGTACCATGTGAGGAGGGTAGAGTAGGACGAGCAGGGAACCAGGTACAGGAGCCAGGAGTGGGAGGTCCAAAGATTCGAAGAGAGGCAGTGTAAACAAAGGGGTGGGATTATATAGGTAAAACAGCTCTGCCCCTGGGCTGGAGGTTTCATATCTAGGACAGAGGGCTGAGGTGCCTATTTAACATATGCAAAAGGACCTGGCTGAGGGCTGCAGAGAGAACCTGATAGCCAGGTCCTTTTGCATATGTTAAATAGACACCTCAGCCCTCTGTCCTAGGTATGAAACCTAAAGATAACTTAGGAAGCCAGGTTGCTTGGGGTCAGTCTGTGAATGTGTGGGTGATGGAAAGCGAAGAAAGCAGATGTAGAACCTTTTGGGGGGGGTGCGGAAACCATATCTCCTATGGAAAATGAAATGAGACTCAGATTTTTACAGAGACTAAAAGGGAGAAACCTGAGCTGAGGAAGTGGAAAGTGGGGGGGGGGAGGGGAGGAGGGAGCTGGGGGAGGGAGCACAGGGGTGGGAGCATAGGGTGGGAGGCACGAAAGAGTTAGAGATCTTAGTACTGCAAGGTCTCATAAGCAGTGGAAAGGACTCAATTGCCCCAGATGGAGAAGAGGACCGTCTTTAGAAAACCAGAGGATTGAGGGTATGGAGACCATTGCAGCCTGCGCATAAATATCCCCAAGATGGCGGAACGTCTCATGTTTAGTCATTTCTGACTGAGCAAAGTGTAGACTTTCAGCAAAGGCTCCTTTTCAGTCTCTGATTCAGATCCATTCTTATGAAAGAGAAAGACTTACAAAAAATGTTAAGATATTGTTCAAATATCAGGGCAGTATTTTTTTGTTCATCAATTCAGATTTAAAATTTAATTTCATGGTACGATGAGTCCACACACAGTTATACCTATTAAGGTCACCCATTCCGAATTCACCAGCTCACCCTGGGCATTGATGACTGTAAAACTCTTTAGGAGATACGAATCACCGTTTCCTCTCTCTCTCAGTGGTCACCATTTTTGTGTGATTCAAGACTTTCAGTTGCTGGCACACCTACAGTGTGGGTTATCATTCACCCAGTTTCTGGTCACTGCTCCTGGACCCATCATCTTAAGAAAACAAACACAAACTTCTACAAGAACCTCTCAAAGCTTTGAAGCAAGGCAAGGGGAAGGGAATAATTGAATCTCCCTTTGTTTCAGAAAGAGGCATATGTACTTCATTTGAATTATTTACTTAGCTTCTCACTTCTTTTCTTAAAATCACCACTTCCTCTTTGTGCCACTCATAACACAATGGCCAGAACCCACTTAGCTTTTATAGTCCTTAGTGTGTGTGTTATTGGGATAATGGGTGTTCGATTGGTTAAATTCCTTTTTGTCTTCTACTCAATGTGAGTCTAGAATTTTCCTGGAGGGCAATGCAGTAATAAGGAGGTTGGATTTTAATTGACCTGAAAATGCATTCACATCTGAAGTTAAATGAATATGGGCACACACATACACAAATGATATCAAGCAACATACAGATTATATTACATGTCTATATCCACATGTGTGTGAAATACCACTGGTATTTGTGGTTTTATGGCATATACATATTTATAATATTTGTATAAGAAAAGTCATCATGCAGAAACTGTCCTTCATACCTTCCAAAACACACCTGTAATTCAATTATGTTAAATTCAGCACTTGCAGAGATGTGAATTAGATTAGCAAAAGACCTAACAGAGTAGGACAGCCAACACCGGAAAGTTCTACAAACAACCATGAATATAAACTAGGGAGCTGCAGAGAAACAACCATCACCCTCTCATCCTGCCTCCGTAGTGCTTGAACCTCCTCACATGTAAGTAGCTGACCTTTCCTCTTCACTTCTGCAAGAGTGTGTTATGTGTGTGTGTCGTGTCTCTGTGTTGTGTGTGTGTATCTCTGTATGTCTGTGTTTATGTATCTGTGTCTGTATGTGTATGTGTGTCTGTATTTGGGTGTATGTGTCTGTGTGTATCTATGTCTCTGTATATGTCTGTGTGTGTTCTGTGTCTGTGTGTGTTTATGTGTGTGACTGTATGTGTGTGTCTGTGTCTCTCTCTCTCTCTCTGTCTCTCTGTGTATATGCGTATGTGTAACTGTGTCTGTGTGTGCTTATGTGTGTGACTGTGTGTGCATGTCTCTGCATATCTCTCTCTCTCTCTGTGTATATGTGTATGTGTAACTGTGTCTGTGTGTGTTTATGTGTGTGACTGTGTGTGCGTGTCTGTGTCTCTGCAAATCTTTGTGTATGTGTGTGTGTGTACTCACATGTGTGTGATGGTGGAAGTCAAAAGCTGACGTTGGATGTCTGTCCTCAATTAGTGTCCCTCTCAGATTATTCATTTACAGTGCTGGGAATTGAATTTAGGGTCCTATAGTGGGTAGTTAGGCAAGGGCTCTCCCATTGAGCTGTACTCCCAGCTCCACCTTTGACTTTGTTGAGACAGAGACTCTTATCTGAAGCTTCTTGATTCAGCTAGGCCAGCTGGCTGATGTGCAAGGCTCTATCTGTCTCTGATGCTCCAGTCTTAGGGATCACCTTATGTACATGGGCCACCATACATGTTTATTTGTTCTAACCGTGGATTCTAAAGTCCCACACTCAGGTTCCTATGCTTACACAGCAGGCACTTTACCAACTAAGTTACCTCCTGAGCAGTACTCTTCCTATTTAAAAAGATAATTTAAATTAAAAAATTTAAATAAAAAATAATTTAAAAAGAAAAACATAATTTTGATATTTTTTGTTATACATAAAACTTTGAGTCCAACTTCCTTAGCACAGAACAGTTATAGTTTTCTTTGTATATTGTAGAAAAGATATGTAGATACATTGAAAATAAAGCAAAACTATAGGATGAGAAGACTGGAGATCTAGTAATGACTCTACAATGTCATTTATCCGTGTGAAAACTTACCAATTTATGTAGCCAGTCAACAGGAACTGGAAACCTCTTTGCCTGATGATAAGACAGAAATAAGAACAAATAAATCCTGTTCTCTGCCCAGTGTATTAGAGATTATCCTGCTCATAAAACTTTGTAATGTCAGGAGGTAAATGCTCTCAGGGTGTAGGCATGGCCTGGTGGGAATACAGAGACAAAGTATGCAGCTGGAGAGGAACCAGAGGGGAGAGACTTTCAGCAGAAGTGGGTGACGGCCTCAGGATGAAACTTTGCAGAGCCAGAGAACAACGCTTACAACAGAGCGGAGGCAGGTTATGTTTGGGGAGTTACCAGTGCTTTGGTTCAGAGGGAGAGAGATTCAAACAATAAGGAACTGAGGGGGGTTAGTTATGAGTGTTCAAGATGTTTCAAAACCATGAGATTCCAAAATTCCTTTTCCTTATCAGTGACAAATAAGACATCAAGTGCTAAAGTCTGTTTGGTGGCAAAGAAAAGGATTAGGCGTCAGTGGCAAGAGTAGGTGACTGGGGAAATGTTGACTTCTTTGGCTGCGAGGGTCTGATTTTTCTTGAAAGCAGTATGTCTTGTCTGGCTGGCTAGCTGTTGCGGTTTCACTTGGCAAGCTGAAATCTGGTGGAGGGGAAGGAGAGTCACGTTTGGAGGACCTTGAATTGAAGCCAGGAGTGAGAAGACATTTGTCCTGGGTACCTCACCACATACCCCCAAAAGAGCACACAATTTTTTTTTCCCTTTGAGGTGCAGGTCTTTTTACTTGGGAAGGAAACTATGATTTCAAGAGTTTGAACCATCAAGTGACTCATTCAAACCATATTTTGTGAGGTAAGGATGCCTAAATGAGAACATGTGGGTCCATTTTGTTGAAGATCCATACAGATTTCAAATTAGGGAACAAGGATCGAGGGGGAAAACCGTGCCTTGAACTTCATCCAAGTGTAAATGCTTGAGGAATTGTTTGTCATTTCCATGAATCTATGCAGAAATCCAGCTATAGAATTCTGTTCTGCTCTGGGACGTTCTCCCAGAATTGAGATCTTTTGTGTTTGGACTTGTGTGTACATTTTTGTATGTGTATGTTCTGGTGTGTTCAAGTGTGCTGTATATGTATAGAAAGGAAAAAAAAAAAAACCTTCCAGTCTCATCCCTCAAGACATTTTTCACTTTTGTTTTTAAAAGACAGAATCTCTCACTGGCCTCAAACTAGCAAGAAGGCCAGGCTAACTGGCCAGTGAGCCCCAGTGACCCATCTGTCTCTGACTCCCCAGAGGGGAAATTCTAGCACATGACACCATGCCTGCTTTTAGTTAATTTATTTTTTAACATGGGTTTGGGGGCATTAAACTCATATCCTCATGCTTGCAACGTAGATGTTTTATCAACTGAGCCATCTCTTCATCCAGAAACAGAATCTTTTGTGAACAGTTGTGGAAAAGTAGTCCAAACAGAGAGGACACTTACTCTGTTGATTATTACAACGCCCTCACAGGAGTCATTTAAAAATGTCAGCTCCTGAGATAAACTCCCAAAGACCTCTAACAATTCTCTTCTTATTCCCTATAACTACATACAACCGTCCTTACGTGAGTTGGGTCTCACTAGGTGATGATGCTCTCAGGAGTCAGTGGTTTGTAAGAACAAAAGGTGTATTTCTTCTCTGTATTTTGTGGCATTGGCTGTGGGCAGCCAGAGTCCTCTCCACACAGGTAGGATACAGAGAAGAACACAAGCCCCTGCCTGGGCTACCTCATTCTCCTGTGAAAGGCAAAGAAATCACTGACAAAATCACACACCGCTGCTGCCCCCAACTTTTGCCTACAAGTGTTATAAACCAACTTCTACCTGTACTTGATTGGTCAAAGGAAGTCATGTGTCTAAGTTCTGGAGTTAGAGAAGAAAATAATTCACAGGAGTGAGTTGTATCAGGGGGCTGTCCTATAGGATAGCTATATAGAAACAAAGATCTTATCTTGTGTTTATCACATAGTAAGTGTTGGAATTTGATAGGTACGCAACAGATATTGACTGGCCAGATAACAAGTACATTTTCTACTTTTCTATTTCAAAAGTAGGTCTATTGGTATTCATTTTTATAGGGATTTTTAAAGAGATCAAATATTAATTAGCTTGGGTTAATTATTGCATATTGTATTAGGATCATAATAGTACACTGATCTCATGAATGCATGCAGTCTTAATTTCTCAATTAAAAAAAAAATGGCCAAATGAGACAATAGGCTTTCCCCTTTATGATTATTCCTGATTTGGTTTTGAGATGGTGTCTCAAGTAGGTCATGCTGCTCTGTACAAAACCATGGGTGACCTTGAACTTCTGACGTTCCCGTCTTCTCCTCCCAAGTGCTGGGATTACAGAGGTGGCACACCTTACCTGGCCCCCTCCCTTATTATTATGGCATGAGACTGTCAAAGTTTTGTAGTGATCATGATGTGAGCACCTTCCAAGCTGGTCAGCAAAGCTCGTACCCTAGGAAGGATGCTTCAGACCCCTTCCTGGTTTTAGTCCTCTCTCTGCCATCTGTACTCTCAGTGACACCCTTCAGCAGCAGTTCCTGCTGTCACCCTCCATGCTCTCCTGAGGTGAACCTGTTCTGGGATATCCAGTTGCATGGATCCAAGGTGACTTATCAAGGCTCGAGCGCCTCGTTAATAGAACAAGGATAGTCTTTGCCTACAGCCTTTAGATACCTCAGTTGCAGACAATAATGCAACTGTCTTACTTGAAAATACCTCTTTGGGAGGCACACTTGTTGGAGCGGGCCTGAAATCCCAGCCCACTGGAAGCAGAGCCAGGAGAACTGTTTGAGGCCAGCCTGAGCTACACAGAGAGATAGTGTAACAATGCTTTGTAAGAGCTTCCTCTAATTTAAATGGCTAATCAGCCCCATGAAGACATCAGTCCTGTGTCTAGAGACTCAAGAATTTTTTGATAAATGTTTGCAGATAGGAGATACAAAGGCAGCCCATGCCATTGCCTCAGATTTCTCAGGACAACAATATTCTATCAATCAGCTCTAAAGCAGGGAGCCCAGAAGTATCTTCGGTCCGTTTAAGTTAGCAAACGGCTGCTTCCACATTCTGGAGTTTTAAAGCAGTGTTCATTATTAATCAGTCATTTTAGTCATCACTCTGTTAATTCAACACAATGAATAATTTGGAAGCCTTTCTGAGCCTCTTATGTTTCCAGACACCCTCATTACAATTACACATTTTTGTCTTGGTCGGTTTTTTTTTTTTTCTTCCTTGCTGGATATAGATCACACATATTTGTTTTTCTAGTTCCCAAATACATACTCTCGAGTGGATCCCTTACTAATTAGGCAACTTAAGGTCCTCACAGTATCCTACATTCTTGGCAAACATGGCCATTTACCAGCTGCCACCCACTGTCCCTGCCCTGGTGCTCTTCTTAGGAACCTCCTTCAGGAGTGGAGAGTGTCCCAACTGCTACGGATGGGTAGTGTTATATCCTGCCTCAAGAGAGGGAGGGTGACATCCACTCGGGGAATGGGAATGTGTCTGGATCTCCCAGTTTTTCTTTGAGTTCCCGTCACCCAGCACAACCTGCTGATGAATAGGTTTCCCTGTGCCTTGATGGGAAAGACATGAGTGGTCTCCTTGCTCTTTTTCTAGCAATAGCAAAGAGCACTTAGTGTCTTTCACATCAGCAGATTATACTACAGGAAGGCAGCTGAGACGAGGGGAGGGAAAAAGGGAAATATACCTCTTACTCATGCCTCCCACTCTTTCAGTCGGAGAGATTACTCAATATTGACCTTCTACCACCGTAGAGGTTTCCCCACATGATGTCTAGGAGGTTTTAGGATTCTATCTGCATCTGTGTTTTGCAATGCCTGAAGTTAAGTCCATATATATAAGGCTTTGTTTCCTTTGGGTGCCCTGCAGTTACTTCAGATATAACATGTCCAACTAGGCATTGCTGATTGTCCTTGAGTTTGCTTTGCTTCCTCTATGGCCTTTCTAGAGAGGTGAAAGAATAATGTCCTCCTTGCCACAGTCTCATGCGCTTAAAAGTACCTATTCACCATACCCAGAATCCTGCACTAAGCTTACCACTTTTTCTGTTGACCATGAGTTCTTTAATGTAGAGTTTATTATTCTTCTGTATGTCCCTCAATGATAGAGGTGGGGACCAGACAGCAGTAAACGTCTATACAAACACAGTCACATACATGTTGAGTGGTATCTTAATGGTATCTTGCTATATCAAGAAGAACTTGCTGAGTGCTTGTAGACTCGAGAAGTCTGGAAGGGCTTGCACATGACTCTAAACCTCATTTTGGAGAACAGCGATTAGGAAAAAAGTTTAGTTCAGGACCTACAATACAAAATATGGAGGTCATGATATCAACAGGCCTTATCTCAAGCAGGTAATGAATGTTAGGGTGAGGGCTGGCGTGATGGTGTGGAAGACAGCAGCTAGGGATGAACGGCTTAAGATTCAGGTCCCAGGACAGCTTCAGAAATCCACACTAGGAAGCAGAAGGAGCTGAATAGAGCCTCCAAGAGGCTCTAGAAAGGATACACAACAGGCATGACTTCTAGCTTAAGCGGGAGGGTAGTATGTAATTTTCAATTGTCCTGGTAGAAATATAGAGGGGAATACTTCCCCCAGTGTAGATACATTCCAATACAGAGTGGTCCAAATCCACAGGCTAATTGGGATGGCCATAGGGAAACTTGTGACTGACAGCCAGAATGTGGCACTAGATAAGGTCTGCTTAAACCCCTCCCACACTGGGCAGGGGATCCCAGAAACAGAAAGGCACTGTGCCACTGGGTGAGAGTTAAAAGGGGACCCCACATTAGACAGATATAATTTGCTCTAAAAGCTTCGCTTGACATTACTCAAAATCAGCTAGATAGTAGACTGACATGGGAACAAGGTGCCTAGTATGTAGGAATTCTATATCATCACGACAGGTTTTATTCAAGTCCAAAAATATTCCTGAATAAAAGGCTTCCTTGCAGGGCCTACGAAGCCCAGCCAGGTACTACGTAGGATCCTCACTAGATTGACTCTATTGGATTTCAAACAAGCCTTGCATTCAAAGGAAATTAAATTAAATATACTGCATTTTTATTGGTTATTAGACATCCAGCTGGCTGGGTTTGGTGGAGAGGAATGAGAGTTGTTTCCTGACTAGTTGACACGTCGCCATTCCCAGGTTCTTCACTAAGGTCATCGTCAGGAAATGCTTACTCTGTCTCTTATAAACCTACCCTAGTGCCAGGCTGCGGAAACGGCATGAACTCTGCAACGAAGAAGAGGCTATGTGTGGGGGAGGGGAAGATGAGATACTGTCGGGCTATGAAGTTGAAGTCAACCCTTTCCTTGCTTCCTCTTCTATCAAACTTGTCAGCTCCTGTCCTTATATGACCCAGAGAGCCTGTTTCTTGGGGGCTGCCAGTTGACAAGTAAGGTTGCCAAAAGAAGCCAGTTGCTCTCTTCTGACATGGGAACTTACAACCTGTCATCTTTTGTTGTCTGCGGAGCCGAGGACACAGCCAAGCCAGCAGGGAGAGTCTGTCATTGAAGCCTAGAGCTCATTGGAATGACGTAATGTATTCACACATACTGAGGAAGAGTAATGAATGCTTACCATGCTTGCCACAGCTACCCTTCTCAGCTCTCAAGTAGCCAGGGGAAAAAAATCACAGAGGCCGTGACAGAGAGAGGAACTGTTTGTTTTTCCTTAGGTCTAAAGCCAAAACAAAGAGATGGATAACCGTGCTCACTAATTGGGCTACTCATCCACCTGCATCTTTACCAGCATCTTCAACAACCCATCCTGACTCAGAGGAGAGCCAAGCTCTAGGCATACTAGAAGTAGGATACGAGGAGTTAATTGATTGAGAAGGTTGCAAACAACTTGAGAGAGAAAGAGAGCGAGAGCGAGCAAGAGCGAATGAGAGTGAGAGAGCGAGAGAGAGAGAGAGAGAGAGAGAGAGCAAATGAAGAGCGAGAGAGCGAGAGAGAGAGAGCAAGTGAGAACGAGAGAGCGAGAGAGCGAGAGCAAGTGAGAGAGAGAGAGAGAGAGAGAGAGGGAAGAGGAGAGAGAGAGAGAGAGAGAGAGAGAGAGAGAGAGAGAGAGCAAAGAATACAATAATTAGGGTATGGAAAGATGAAAAAGAAGATCTAGCAAAAATCCAGTACAAACTAAAAGTCCCCTGGAGATGTGTTGCATCCACATCATACTGGATGGTCAACAAATAACCAGTGAACTCAGCAAGAAAGTTTGAATCATCCTAAATTGGGGTGGGCTGCACAGCTGCCTGGAATTCCAGTATACATGTGTTTAGGCAGCTCCCAGGTTACTGCTTTCTTCTCACTCTCTGTCTGTGAGCCTCCTTTTGATGGGGACAATGACAAGAAGCTCTAGGTGGCATCAGTTGGAGAAGCCTGGAGACCTACCAGAGCCACATGATATGATATCATTCAAGAAAGCCCTGGAGAATATGCTGACTCAGGGCTAAAGTCTTTACAGAGACCAGACATGCAAGTATCAAGCCATTGAGGAGAGACCAACAAAAAAGAGGATTCCTGAAGGGTGAGGACAGGCTAGAGCAGCCAGACACAATCTACCCCTGGAAGAACAAGCCAGGATTACACCTGCACACTTCTAGGACTTTGCACACAGTGTGACCCCACCCCGAGTACCACCTCTCATAGGAAAAGGGAACTTAGCCTGGTTGTCTATCATAAGGAGAGTTGTTAGATTCAACTGCAATGACACACCAAAGCTATGATCATGGTTGTTGAGCAAGTAAGACACCTCTGACTTTAACCCAGAACTGTTTTATCTATCCCCAACCTCTAAGACTGACCTCATCAGTTGGGAGGGTATGTGATTGTTTTTATTATTTTCACTGTTACATGTGAGGATCATACTTCCATCTTAATTTGCTCAGATTACAGTCATTTGAGGGACTAGACAGCCTGGTGGCAATAGTGTCTTCACAGTGAAATCCCTATTGATATTTCTTCATGGATCTCTCTTCCCACATCCATCACTGTGGCTTTAAAGGCCCTGCAAATTGACCCAAACTCCCTGCCTGACAGTTCTCCTTACCCATAATTCATTTCTCTCAGTGTCCGTGTCTTGAAGCAGCCAGCGAAAGATTATTGCTATATCCATCTACCTTTGTCTGCACACATATAGGCACACAGTACCTGCCTCCAAGGAATACCAAACCTTCTGGAAATAACGCACAATTAATTCTCTTGGCTGCACTTCAAACAAGCACAAAAGGGATATTTTTCTCTGTTTTATGGATGAAAGGCAGAGGCCCGCTCACTCATGGAGAGAACACTACAAGGATTTGCACTGATTTTTCTGGCAGCCCAGTCCTCTCACACATTATACCACAGTCTTCCTTACTTCCCTATGGAAGAATTAAACACATCTTCTACTTTCTACACTGGACTGTGGAAACTGGCAAGTCTGTGCTAAGTGACGGTATACAATGGGGCCCTAGGGATCGAGGGGAACCAGAGAAGTGTCTTAATCTATTGCCGGTCTCTGGTTTACACTTTCTTAAGTTGGCTCTTTTGACTTGGTAAATCAACACTGTGCTGATCTAGTTCCCTGCATTTGAGCCGTGACTCCCCAGCCACTAGAGGAAGAACCGAGTGCTTGGCAATTCTGTCATCTACCTTGCAGGCATGGTGCTAGACCACAAGAATAGATTCAAGGAGCTCAGGGAAAAAGAGAGTGTACCTGAAACCTGCTCTCAGCCCAAGAGTCGGAGGTAGATGATTACATGTCATTAGAAGAGACTCTCTAAGCCCCGGGACATAATTAACAGAATGGTGGCCACCTGCTGTCAGGTGCCAGCATTGGGGGTAATTAGTAAACCCAGTACCTAAGGATCACAAGGTCTAAGAAAGGATAGAAGCAGGGGAAAAAAAAAAAAAAGGAGCATTCAAAAAGGCAGAGTGAAATCCCAGAAGAAGAACTTGAGAGTTTCGAATAGCAATCTGGAAGAAATCAATCAGGTCCTTTAGGAGCTGCTGATGTCACAGCAGCTAAGTCAGTGAAGTATCACTGAGCCTGCACACCTAGAGATGTTGGCTGACCTACTCACAGCCCAAAGCCGCTGTCACTGTACAGCAGGGTCTGTCCTTGAGCATCTTACAAATAAAGGAAAGGAAAGCAATCGATATGCAACATGACGAAAGCCTGGGAGAGCCAAACCCGGTTGGCAGGTCACAGGCCGAGAGAGGCGAGAGAGACAAAAAGGGCCCGGAGATGTCAGCCTCAGATTTCTCAAGCAACACAAAGGCTGTTGGCTTTCAATGCACACTGCTTGCCTCTGTTCACGGGAGAAAGGGGAACAAGATGGCCAGTGTTAAAGGAAAGAGGGGACAAACGCCTGACGACAGTCTTGGAGCTGAATTTAAAAAACATCAAATTAGAGGCATGTGTGCTGAAATGAGGCTCGGCTGCCTGGGAACGCACCTCCCTAAACAAATGCAGCAATTACTACAGCTGGTGCTTTGGCTCCCGGGTAGCACATTGAGCACTGATGGGGGCCAGCAAGCCCACTCATTTCCCAAATCGCCCCTTTCACAACATCTCCACGGGAAAGTTAGGCCTGTCAGCTCACTGCTTTGATGGCCACTAATACGACACCGCTCCAGGAGCACAAAGCTTAGTGTATGCTTAGACACTGTTCACCTAGCATGTTCCATAGCCAGCAAGAGTTACTAGTAGAAATCTGTCTTTTACCTTCAACATTTTAAAGACTCAGATCAACTTACTAATATTACTAGCCTAGACTTCACAATAGTACACACACACACACACACACACACACACACACACACACAGATGTTCCTAAGAGTTGTACCAAATGGCAGCCCTGCATCCATACACACCAGTCCCTATTTTCTCTGAGATTCAGAACCACCTCTGTTCCAAGCACTTACTCACAGGATGCTGGAGTTGATACTGTAGCTACCAGGCTACATCCTTTACTTCCTCCCTAACCTGAAGTTTCCATAAACTCTGTTGTTGTCTCATTCCTGGATCTCTGGGTTTCTTTTAACATCCAGCTCCTAAGACCCCCGAATTGGCCTTATTCCTGCCCTGTCCTGCTGTTATTCCATGTCTCCTGTCTTGTCTTATCTCCCTAGCCAAGCCTTGCAACTGCGTTTTGTAAGCACTCATTGTTCAGGGTCTTTGGTGTGACCTGAATACATTAGGAAAGTGGCAGGAGATCAGGGAAGGAGAAAAGAAAGAAAGAAAAAGAGCAAAGCAGAAAATGCTCTGTGCGCAACGTCTTTCCCAACAGAAAGCAGAGTTTCCTCTGGAGTTAACAGTGACAGAGTTTGTTGGGTGGGTTTTAATGTGTTCTGTCCTGAGCTTCTTGTTTGTAAAGACTTGAAAACCACCACAACTGAGGCTACTAAACAATGCTAGCCAAGAGTGGGATCTATTACATAAATATGAAGGAGTAGGAGATTCCCAATAATTATCCTAATATTTGTTCCTTTCAGTAACAGACTTTGCCCTGAGTAGAGCCGGGTGGTAGCCCCGGCTTCATTACTAACAGAGTTCTCAGCCTTATCTATCACAAAAAAATACTTTCCTCCTCAAATCAAAGAAAAACATACCTGCATTAGAGACACAGGGACAACATCTGTGAATACTAGTAAAAGGTCAGAAGGCTAGGAGCCATGAAGAAAAAAAAATCACAGCAGGCCCAGGAGAAGTAAATTTATTCAAAGTATGTAAGAACAAATAACTTTCTGCTACCTTCCAGTGGGCCCAATGTGAACAGACACCTTGTGCTCCCGCTATCATGCACTCCCTATACTGGCTCCTCTAAAACTGTAACCCTAAGTAAACTCTCCTTCCCTCAAAAAAAAAAAACAACAACAACAACAAAAAAAACAAAAGCAAAAACAAAAAAATCCTGGGGTCTGGAGTTAAAAACTGGAGCCCAGTGATTAAGAACACCTGTACCACATGCTTTCTACCACGGGCATGGTGGCTCACAACCGTCTGGAACTCTAGTCCCAGGACATCTGATGTGTTCTTCTGGCCTCCATAGGCATCTACACACAAGTACCCATGCAATAAAAATCTAAAAAAACATTTTAAAGGAGGTAAATAACAGCCAAATATTGAAAGACTAATGTTTGGACAAAGAAATCGAAAGAAGACATTACATCTTAGCGACAAGAATCACAAACCTTCTTAGGAATGAAGAGGCACACCATTCTGGAGGTTCAGAAGACTCCAATGTCTTGATCTCCCTAGACGGCTTTGCAGATTGAGCATAGGCTGATTAAAAACCCCAATAGTGACTTTTAATGTGAAAATCGGATTCTAAAATTAATGCATAAACGCAAGGACATGCAAAGAACCACACACATTTTAAAATAAGGAAAAAACGCTGGGGCATAGTATTGTTTGGTTTAAGACTTAAAAAGATCCAGACATCAAGATACGGAGGAGGTACAAAAGGCGTGGGAAAGTGCAGAGTCCGGAAAGAGACCCACAGATCCACATGCATGATAGATTTGATGGTGGTTCTGACGCAATTCAATAGAGGTAAAGAAAGTCTTGTTACCAAATAGTGATGTTTTATAGGAAAATGCTGCGCCAAATAAAAATAATCAAGAAAGAAATCGGACTTTTACCTTGTGCTGGATTAAAAAAATAAATCTGAGAGAGATCATGTGTCACAAGCACAACAGAAATGCATCTTATGTGCAGACAGGAATAATAGAAGACCCTGAAACAGAGCAGGTGAAGAGTGGGGTTCCTGGGCCAGCAAGATGCCTTGCCACACAAACCTGACAACCTGAATCTAGTTTCCAGATCCCATGGTGGAAGGAAAGAACCGACTCATAAAAGCTGTCTTTTAATTTCTACATGTGTACCATGGCAGACACTCTCATCCTCAAATACATGCATCATATACACATATACACATATATCATTACTAATTTTTAAAACAAAGACCTCATGACTTCAAAGCAATACACCCATTAAAAAGAACTATTGTGCCAACTCAACAAGAGGAAAATTATGGCTGGTATTGGAGACCTAGTCAACTACACACGGCTAGTGAAATCACTGGGTCTTGGAGGAGAACCTCTAATGGCCACTTTACTAAACAGTATAATCCCCAACTACGTTCTAAATATTTATCTTCATACCCACAGATAAGCGTGGTTCTGACTCCTTAGCAAAGAAACTTCTCTTTGCCACAGTTGGAGACCATCACAGCAAAACCACAGTGGATCAAATGCAGACTTGGGGAGCACAGTACTGATACATCTCCAACTCCAGCACCTAAGGCTCAGAAATCACTTCAAAGAGGAGGCTGAAAGATTTAAGATCCAGAGGCACAAGAAGATGCTGTAAGATTGAGTCTCCTACCAGAGAAGATACGCCCATGAAGTCTCATCAACCTGGACAAAATCTGAAACACACACTTTCTCTCTGTCTCTCTCTGTCTCTCTCTTCCTGTCTCTGTCTCTCTGTCTATGTCTGTCTGTCTGTCTGCCTGCCTCTCCCTGTTTCACACACACAGACACACACACACACACACACACACACACACACACACACACACACCAGTAATAGACACGATGATGGGGATGCAGCAGAGTTCAGAAGCCTTCAACTGTAGACAACTCCAGGCAACTGAGGAAGGCTGAGCACTGGAGAAATAGTCTTCACCAGAGAGAAGTACACCTTCTGGTCATCCAATATGAAACGGTCATCCTTGAAAACACACACATGCACACACACACACATACATCATGTATTTAGCAACAATTAAAGAAAAAGAGGGCATGACTTTGAAAGAGAGCTGAGATGAAGTGGGGTAGGTTGGGGAAGGTAAATGGAAGGTTTAACGAGATGAAAGGGAAGGAGAAAGTGATGTGATTATAATCTCAAAAAGATATACTAACATTATTATTATTATCATCATCATCATCATTGGTGTTGTTGAGCTTTTTGAGAGGGGGTTTCTTTTTGTAGCCCTGGCTGTCATGGAACTCACTCTATAGACTAGGCAGGGCTTGAACTCAGAAATCCCTTGCCTCTGCCTCCTGAGTGCTGGGATTTAAGATGTGTATCATCATCACCTGCCAAAAAAAGTTTCCTTTTAAAAATAAAGAACTATTGTGTCACCTCCCCACCACAAGCCAGAAATATAGGAACCAAGAAAAGCAACACAAAGGCACCAGAATGACCTCAAACAAGGACTTCACAACAGAGTAAGGGGGTGGGGAGTGTCTTCACAGAAATCGGATTTTAAAATCTAAGAAACACAATGAAAAATACTACTACTAGAATTTAAATAGAGAGTGCAAAGTATATAATTAAGCGTGAGAATAAACCATGAATCCAAGCAGATAATTCGAATGCCACAAATAAATTACGGGAAACTGAAGGGGAAAATTTTAAGAGAAAGGTGGGTTTTAAGCAGAGTTCCTGACTTCAGAAACATCATCACAGAAAAACAAAGCTGCTGCATATAAAACCTTAGTACACTGAAAACAAGATCAATACAACTGATTAAGTATAATTCAGTTTAGTCAGTGAAGAAGGGAGAATGCAAATACATAGAAACAAACTGAGTGCCAGTTGCTTAAACAGTAATGCAAAAACACTCTGATGAGAAGGGTCCATTTAATTGTATGCAACTTGGATATATCTGGTGGAAAGAAAAGAAATTACCATAGGGATCGATGACTTATAAATAATCATCCTCATTTAAAAGTAAAACAGAAATGAATTGCTTTTCTTTGAAAAGATACTCCAACAACAACAAAAAAATGCACTAAGTCCCTGAAGTTTTATGGACAAATAATATGAAAACTCTGAGAGATCTGTAATTCCAATATCATTTAAACCGTTCCAAAGGGGGAAAAATACTGTTTCAAATTAGTTTATAAATCTCAATATTTACTAACAAGGTACTCTTAAGATCACTGTGTTGGAAAATGATGACGAATATCATTAATTCCTAAGCAAGATATTTGCAAGTGGATGCTGGCGTACATAATGAAAATAATGCAAAATGATCAGGTGGTTTTAGTAAGTGAACAAAATGTTCTCCATATTACAAAGGTCTCTGATATATTTAATCATATAGCTTTAAGGAGACCAGAATCATTTGAGCACGCGCACTGATATTCTAACACATATAACCACAACTGAAGAATAGCTCCTGATCCACCATGTTTCCACTGGACAAAGGTTTGGTAGATTTTCTCTACGGAACTGTTTGAAGAGACACACCCACAAACCCCGGAAGGTACTAGAAACTCACAGCCTGGAGAAATCGGATTCCTGTCACACACTGAGGACTATATAGAAAATCAAAAAAAAAAAAAAAAAAAAAAAAAACAGGTCTTGTGTGATATTTGACTTAATTTATATAGTTCAGAGAATGCAGCTTAATCATTGGTTTCCCCAGGAGCCAGACTGGGAAGTTGGGACCTGTGCTGGCTAGTTTTCTGTCAATTTGACATGAGATAAAGTCATCGGAGAGAAGGGAACCTCAATTAAAAAGATGCCTTCATAAGATCAGGCAAGCCTGGAGGGCATTTTCTTAATTAATTAGTGATTAATGGGGAAGAGCCCAGCCCACTGTGTGTAGTACGAGTCCTGGGCTGGTGGTCCTGGGTTCTATAAGAACGCAGGCTAAGCAAGCCATGGGGAACAAGCCAGAGAACAAGCCAGTAATCAGCATTCTTCCTGAACTCTGCATCAGCTTCCATTTCCACGATTCTGCCTTGTTTAAGGTCCTGTCCTGACTTCCTCTGATAATGAACTGTGATGTGGAGGTATAAGCTAAATAAACCCTTTCCTCCCCAAGATGCTTTTGGTAATGGAATATTATCATAGCAATACTATCCCTGACTAAGATGGGCTTGTAATGGGTCAAGAAGAAATGTTTTGGGAAGATGACACTATTGTCTTATGTTTGTGTTTATATAGGTTTATGTCAAAACTCAGCAAACTGTTGGTTATAGTATGTGTACTTTATGCATTTTGAATATTTTTAATGTTTCAAATATTCTCTGAGCTCTCTACTTAAAAACCTGAATGTTGATGTATAGAAGTTTTACTTCTACAAACATGAATTTAAAATAGCATTTTGATTTTTTTAAAAAAGTACGATAAAGTAGAGATGATAGGTGATTTCTTAACAACCTAGGGTATATTTGTCTTAGCCCCACATAGAGCATCATTCTTAATTATAAGACCACAGGCAAGGTCTCACTCAGAAACATTGCCCACCATTATCACTATTAAAATGATGATTAGATAACTCACAATTAGGGAGGGAGAGACAGAGAGGGAGAAGGAGAGGAAAGAGGGAGGGAGGGAGAAAGGGAGGGAAAGAGAAGGAGGTGAGAGAGAGAGAGAAGAAGGAGGAGGAGGAGGAGGAGGAGGAGGAGGAGGAGGAGAAGAAGAAGAAGAAGAAGAAGAAGAAGAAGAAGAAGAAGAAGAAGAAGAAAGAGAGGGAGAGAGAGAGAGAAAGAGAGAGAGAGAGAGAGAGAGAGAGAGAGAGAAAGAGAGAGAGAGAGAGAGAGAATGTCTACATGAATCTATGTTTGCAGGTATGGGTCATAACCCAGAAAGCTCGATTTAATTATCTGAATGAAACTGCAAATTGACAAAGCAAGTTGCTAGGAGGACATGATCGGTAAAGTTAAACCAGCACTATGATACCTGCAAATAATGATCAATGTGAAGACAAGATTAGAAGAAGGTCCCATTTATATCAGGCCCACAGAGCATAAAATAGCTATTAAAAAAAAAAAAAAACCTGATGTGCAAAATCAGAGATACATTAATAAAACTTGGTAAATTTACTAAAGGTAGCAAAAGTTTCATACTTAGACTTATTTTAGACCAAGGAGCCCTACATCACAAAGGTGTCAATAGCTCTAACCCAATTTCTAAGATCAATGCAGTGGAAATATTAACATTTTCATAAAAGCTAGACAAAAGCTGGGGAAACGGCTCAATTTTAAAGCACTTCTCCCACAAGCAAGAAGTGGACTCTCAGGATACTCAGAGTGCACATGTGTGTAATCTCGGGGCTCATGTGGAGAGGATAAAAGATGGAGATCTATTTGTCATTGACTTTAACATACAGATGGACCTGGAGCTTTTGACTAAGCAGAACCAAAAGATAAAAGATGACCTGGATGGTTCCAGGCCGTCTAGCCTGACTTACGGTCAAGATCCTGTCTTGACCTAGATGAAAACTGAGGAACCATCCCTAGGGTTGTTCTCCAATTTCCATTGCACGCGCGCGCGTGCACACACACACACACACACACACACACACACGGACCTATTTTTTTAAAGTTATGCAGGATTTAAACATTTTTTTTTTAAAAAAAAAAGACACACGTGGTATGTGCTCACTTATAAGTGATATAAGACATAAAGTACACGATAACCATGCTATAATCCACAGACACAAAAGAGGATGCTTGAATCCCACTGAGAAAGAAAAATAAAATAGACATCGGAAGTGGATGGAGAGAGGAGACTGGGTGGGAAATGGGGATGGTGATGGGAACAGAGGTGGGGATCAAGTGTGACTTGGGGTGGGTGGTGGGAATGAGAGAGAAGGGAAATCGGTGGCATGGGGGACATCTCTGGGACAAGCCAGAGAGACCTGGGATCTGGGAGGCTCCTGGGAGGATATGGGGGTGACCCTGAGACTCCTAGCAGAGGGGGATATGGAGCCCATAGTGGTCACCTCCTGTAGCCAGGGAGGACTTCCAGCAGAGGGAAGGGGACACCAACCCACTCACAAAGCCTTTGACCCAAAATTTGCTCTGCCTATAAGAAGTGTAGGGATAAAGATGGCGTGAAGACTAAGGGAAGAGCCAACTAATGACTGGAAGAGTCAACTTGAGACCCACCCTGTGGGAGAGAGCCAACCCCTGACACAGTTAATCATACTTTTTTATGCTTGCAGACAGGAGCACAACTGTCATCTGAGAAGCTTCATCCAGAAGCCAATGGAAAGAGATGCAGAGATCCAAAGCAAAACATTAGGGTGTCTTGTGGAAGAGTTGGGGAAAGGACTGAGAGAGCCAAAGGGGTCAAGGACACCACAAAAAGACCTACATAGCTAACTGACCTATGCCTATGGGGGCTCACGACCAACCAAAGAGCATCCACGGATTAGACCTAGTCACCATACACATGTGTAGCAGATGTGCAGCTTGGTTTTCATGTGTGTCCCCCAACATTTGGAGTGAGAGCTATCTCTGACCCAGAATCTGTTGCCTACCTTTGGATCCCTATCCCTCCACTGAGCTGCCTTGTCTGGCCTCAGTGGGAGAGGATGTGATTAGTTCTGATGAGACTGTATGTACCAGGGTAGGTTGGTACGGGGGTAAGGTTCCCCACTCTCTGAGGAGAAGGGGAAGGGTGAATGGGGAAGGGAGTGGGAGGGTGGGACTGGGTGAAAAGAAAGGAGGGAGGTTGTGACTGGGATGTCAAATGAATAAATACATTAATTGATAGGAAATACTTATTTTATGCACATGAACGTTTACTTTCATAGATGTGTGTGTACCACTTGGTGCCTGTAGAGTTCAGAGCATGCATGGCATTGGATCTTCTGGAACTGGAGTTCCACATGGTTGCAAGCCACCATGAGGGTGCTGGGAACCAAACTTTCTACAAGTGCAGCCAGTGCTCTTAACCACTGAGCCAACTCTCCAGAGAGGCCTGAAAAGACAATTTTTAAAGATCAATATATGAGTTAATATATCTAGCAAAATTCTGAAGCAAAGAACAAAGTAAGAGAAGTAAAGTATTTAATTTCAAAATCTTAATAATGAGAAGACTATGACCCCATATGCATGCACGGCATTCCTAGAAAAAAAAGTAGAGTGCTCAGAAAGAAAATGAAATAGACATATCAACAGCACTACCTCAAATGAGAGGGGGAAGATACGTTATTAAATAAAATTGATTAGATCTAGCAGCTCCTCTCCCCAGGCCTCAACCCAGGATGAATTCCAAATGAATCTAAGCTTAAGCATAAGATATAAAACCACAAAAACACTAAGAGAAAAGATGGAACAATTCCATTACAAGCTTGGATGGAGAATAAAGATATCTAAATATAACTACAAATTAAAAAAAATAGATTGTTAGGCTCCAGTACGTGAAACTCAGAGAAAAAAAAACTTGATCACAAGGACATACTAGTTAACCAAGAAAAACATGAATGTTAAATTCAATTTAAATCCTTACAACAAGTATCCAGAAAGGAGGCTTATGAAGAAGAAGAGGAGGAGGAGGAGGAGGAGGAGGAGGAGGAGGAGGAGGAGGAGGAGGAGGAGGAGGAAGAGGAGGAGGAAGAGGAGGAGGAGGAAGAGGAAGGGGAGGAGGAGGAAGGGGAGGAGGAGGAGGAAGGGGAGGAGGAGGAGGAGGAGGAAGGGGAGGGGGAGGAAGAAGAACAACTTTTTTTTGGTATAGTCACTGACAAAGGGCACATACTCCTGCAAACAAACTTTCTCTAACAATTACAATAAATTACCCCAAGGAAACTCCTTGAGTCATGCTGAGAGTAAAGGGGAAGACTGCTGGACAAGGCATGAGATCACCAACATTGAGAAAGAATCAAGAGAGGGACCAAGGAGTAAATACGATGGAATTACGTGCAAGAAAATACCATAATGAAATCCATTATTATATATAATTAATACATGCCAATAAAAGCATTAAAGCAGTTTACTGATACCAGAGTCTCAGACTATGTTTTAATCTGATGGTGACTCTTTTTCCTGAACAGTCACTTTTATACATTGCTGGTGCACATATTAATTGTTGTCATCCCAAGGAAGGCAATTTGGTAATATGTATTAAAATTGCAAATGCCTACAACCTTTGCCCCAGCTCTTCTCTTTCTAGAAATGCATCCTGATGTGGCATTAGGGCACATGCAAAATGATATATAAGAATGTCTATCACGGCATTGTTAGCCACAGCAAAAGATTGGAAGCAATCCAGTTCTTCCATAGAAGGAGGCTGAGCTTTCATTCTGCTTACTTTTATAGCCACCTTGTTTCTGAGCCAAGCACAGAGCACTCACACCATATATATACTCCAGTCCTTCTTCTGCCAGTCCACACTCTGGACCAGCCAAGGTTAGAACACTCCCAACTGCAAGATGGCCTTAGAAAGCTTTGGGACATCAGCACAACCCTGAGCTGCACAGAAGAGGAAGGAATGCAAAATCACAGTATCCCTTAACTCAATAAAGCAGAACTTTTCTCAGTTGGATAAACCCATAGAAAAGATGTGGGTACTGTGTACATTTTCCCTAGATACAGGAGGCGCCATGAATAGTTGTTGCTTCATCAACTCCTGTTTTAATTGGGACAAGATATTGCTGATATACCCTTGTCTGTTTTAACAAACATATCCCTTCTGCTAAAATTACATAATCTGGATGATAATTTTGCCAAGATACCAATGTTTATGGGTTCTCTGTGAGGCCATAAACAGTGATAATGCCCTTCTGCTGGCAGCCAGCTTCCCTCAGATGAAATAGTTAGAAAATGTAGCCTTCTAAATGAGGGTTATAAAAACTATGAAACTATGAAATGATCAGAAAGGCTAACTTTGGATGGTCTCTGTTTCTACATTTACCTCAGCTTTCTTGGAAAGTACACAATTTTAGCACATTTGTTGTGGTTGAGAGTCTTTTGAGCTTTAGTCTTTGTTCAGCACAAACTCTTCAGAGGCCATTCACAGAAAAGAAAAAAAAAAAAAAAGAGGAAATCTCACTGGACAGTAGACAGCAAGAACTCTACAGAAGGGTACTGGTTTCAAATCCGCTTTGTGTGAGAAGGCTCACATTAAGTGGGTCGATCTGTGTTGGTTGCATCGCTTGAAGCACTGAAGATACACTTTGGTGAATCCTGTGTTTGGAGACCTTTGGGGACACACTATATTTATACTCTGTTAAACTAGGTCAACTCCTTTGTTGGGACAATCCCAGTGGGAGCTCTACATTTCACCTAAAGATAGCAAGAAAAGCATGGTTACTTTGTCAGCTTGTCTAACCCGACTCATTCCGACAAAATCCAATCTTGTACTGTTCTCTGTCCAAAGAAATACTCTCTGACTTATTTATGTAAAAATATTTCTTTAGTGCCCAGTGCAAAGTTTTTATTGTACTAGCTGTGGTGGAAATACGAATCCCTGCTGCCAGGAGATGACAAAAGAAGAGAAGCACCTGCATGCAAGCCATGAACAAACAAAGATGGTGGGTGTAGTGCCTGAGATGCTGGCACTCAAACCGGAAGAGAGCTTCCTACAGGCGAATGACATCTGAGACTCATAGTAGAGCGAACCCAGAGCACTAGCGAGAACATTTTTAGTTTTCAATACTAGCAATGTTCTTTCTGGAAAAGTTATGGCATGGCACAGACATAGTTGTCTCTCGATTAAAACAAGTGCACAACCCACAGACAGTTCTCTATCATTACAGTATTAGATATGATTATATATCATTATAGTATTAGATATGGCCCTTTGAGGCCAGCCTTAAATTCAACTAGACAGCTGGTGGCTACTCCCAAGATGTAGGTGCCACTGTTGTACCATTGCGGATATATTGTTATGCTGGTTTTTGTTGTTCTTAGGTTCTACAGACAGGTAGAGTTGATTGCTTTCCCGATTCGGTAGCTTGTATAGCACCTTTGGCAAGTATATCAGCTAGTCTTCAGGGAGGAGACTTCCAGGTCAATTCCAAGGGAACACCTACTAGTCCTGTGTCTGAAGGGTGTGGTGACTTCAGCAATAGGCCCTTACATTCAAGTTCTGGAGACAAGGGCATTAGAAATACCCTGTATTATTTTGGGAGTCTCTTGGGTTTTCTTGATCAAAAACTCCAAGGGAGGTTTTCCATGCCTACATTGGGGTTTTTTAATTAGATAGTTTCTCTCTAATAAAAGTTCGTGACTCTTGGAGGGAGTGTTATTACCCAAATAGCATTGTGTCACTTAAGCTCTGTGTATATGTATGTGTGTACACTAATACATATTGTATATTTATTATTAAGTAAATGTAACATGTTCCCTATGATTTATAAACTCATGGCTGGTGAGGTCACGGACCTAGAGGAGACTGTACTACTGTCACTTTCCAAAACCGGTATCATCTTTAATGCATTATAAACACTTCTTCTTAGGCCCATATATAAGTGCAGGTTTCACTTCTCATCGAAGAAGCTTCTTACTGCAGCAGATGGAGCTACGGAAAAACTCAACCGCTCAGATGCCTATGACAACTGATCGTGGAGTGCTCAACCCCAGCTAACACATCCAGAATACAGCCCTTACGCCAACGGCTCAGGGGCATTCGTTGTGGGAAACAGGGGCTGAAAGACTGCAAGAATGAGAGGACTAGGATGTCTGATGCAAGATAGTGTCTTCTATACGTGATAGGGAAGCTGCACACACGAAATTTCAGCAATATGGGCACTTAAAGAAGACATGCACAATGACAGCATCAGCTGGAATGCTAACATGAGTGGAGGACATTTCACAAGGACTCACTCAAGAGCTACTTGCAGTTAATGGCTGCTCAGGGAGGAAGGATGGAGAGTCAGAATCAGTCTTCTTCAGGAGAAAGCCCTCTGATGGTTATCTAATCCCAAGTAGTCACTCCTAGACACATATATGTATGAGTAACACCAAGTGGACTCAGCAGATTGTGTGTGTGTGTGTGTGTGTGTGTGTGTGTGTGTGTGTGTGTGTAAAAGAATAGTAATTTAAAAGGAGGTCATGAGTTGGAAAAGGTGTGTGGACAGAGGAGCAGGTAGGGGAAGAAGAAGTGGAGGAAATTATATAAATATTCATGATGTATGAAAATTACTAAAAGGCTTTTTGTTTGTTTGTTTTGTTTTTGAAGTTCAGGAAACTGGATGCAGTGGAATGTACTGTAACCAATACCCTCAGGGAGCTGAGACTGAAGGATCACTTGAGCTCAGGATATTGAGGTCAGCCTGGTGAACACAGCGAAGCTTCAATTCCCAAAGTAAAACAAACACAAATATATAAACAAACAGGTTGCGATGTCTGTGATTAAATATTTTCTTTTAAATTTTAACTTGTTTGGTTTTAAAATGTACTTTATAATGTTTAAAGAAAACGGAGTTAAGGATGAGAATAACATCAAAACTCCAGCGATAAATCAACATTTAAACGGAATACACTGTATATGAAAGAAATTAAAACTTGCTGTGCTGGGGCATCTAGTCTTGTTTACTCGGTAGATATAATATTAGATTCTGGATTTGATTTCTAATTGGGATACTAACAATTTAATATGCATTAGAAGAAGATTAAAAATGATCTCTGAAAATCAGGGTTTGTGAAGAATGACAATTAGTGATTCATTCCTCTTTGGGAAGAGAAGGCTGCGACCCGTAATAGACACCTTTGGATAATTAGCATGAATCATCGCGTTAGTCAGCTTTTCATTACTGTGATGAAAAATCTTGAACAAAACACTTAAAGGACTGAAGAGTTATTTGGATTCATGGCTCAAGAGTGTTTGGTCATTAGGGGCCATTGCTTCTGGGTCGATAGTTAGGCAGTACCTTGTGGCCAAGGGCATGTAAGGCAAGAAGAAGGCTGCTCATTGTGCTGTAAACACTGAGGAAGGAGTGGAGGAGCTGGGAACAAAATGGACCCTTCTGGGCGTATTCCCAGGACTTACTTCCTCTAGCCAGGTCTCACATCATACAGTTAGCTCTACCTCCTACTAGTCCATTGAGTCAGGAAGCCAGCAGATTAATATTATATAGAGTGGAGTAACTATGGCTGCCATGGGGACCAATCTCCAATGGAGGATATTCTCAATCAAACTGGTCAATCAGTACTATTCGTAATTATTCTAGACTAGAGAAAGAGAAGTCTTCGGTAAAAATAAAGCAATTTTTATTTTATTACATGTAATAACTTGCTGGTTATCCTATCTATACAGGAACCGTTTGTGGTGTCTTGTGTTATCGTGAGCAACCCATAAACTGAAGACAAGCATTTGATCAGAATACTCCTCAAATTTAAGATGCATTGAATTTTCTGGGGTCTTGTAAAATACTCTTGGTTGTCAAGAATGCTTGATTACTGTGAGGGTTAATATTGATTATCAATTTGACCATACCCAGAGACACCCTCTAGGCATACCTGTGTCAGACTATCTCAGTTAGTCACTGTGTGTGACTGTGAAGGAATTTCTCCACTAGGTGAATTAATATGGGAAGATCTGCCATTCATGTGGGCAGCATCATTCCCTAGGCTAGGATCCTGAACTGTATAAATATAGAAAGTGGGCTCTGCACTAGCATCTACCACTTTCTGCTTCTTGATTGTGACTGCAATGTGATTATCTGTCTCAAGTTCCTGCTGCTATGACATCCTTGCTATGGAGACTGTAATCTTGAACTGAAAGCTTAAAATCTTTCCTCCCTTAATTTTCTTTTGGGGGTGGTATTTTTCTCTACAGCAATAAGATAAGTACCTAATGCAAATATCAAGAACAGAAAGTGTTTTGTTTCGTTGAATGGAAATTTAGGTTAACAGAATTTTTAATTCACTTCCACTTTGAAAGGCCTTTTATTCTGTTATTCATTTAAGTCCCAGTGTAAGGTATTTGCTAGATGCTCTGGGATAATTGAAAATCACAGCACCTGGGACGCTGTGGCAAATTTTGGGAACAGGAGAATACTTAGCACATTTGGAGTGTATTAACTTGATAAAAGAAATGTCTCTGGACAAGGAAAAGCTGTAACAATCGTCTTAGAAGCAGATGGAATTTCTATTGTAAACATCAAGCTGAGACCTTCAGGCAGCCTCCTGTGGAAATGAACATGGTTGTCAGCAGACCAGACTTGCCATTGTCTGAACCAATATGCCTTCAGGATAATGGTTTGACCATACAGATGTTTAGTTTTCTATGTAAATATAAGCAGTGCCCAACTGGACAGTCCAGGGTTAGTGTGACAAACCAATGGACTCCTGGGGATATATTCTCCTATCTTCCAGTTTTATCATCCTCAGAATTTCCACCCCCAAGTGTATCTCTGATTGAAGACATTTATAGTGGCTCTCACACACTGCAGGCTTGGCTAGGAGGAAGGAGATTAAGCAAGTACTGTTACTTTTGAATAAGCTGTTCACAAGGCAACTGCTGTTTGCATGTCATTGGTTAGAGTGTGATCACAAAATTGAAGGTAACTGGAAAGGAACCTGGGTAAGGAGGTATTCTTAGCTAAACAGGTTTTCCATGCTTGTTTTTTGTTTTGTTTTGGGTTTTTTGTCAAGAATCAGCTCATTAATGAAGTCTGGGAATCATCCAACAGTCTCTACCATTACTGATTAGTGGAACAGCTCTGAATTAGAAGGAACTATGCACCCAAGCATAATTTTGACATATGAATGTGAAAGGAATACAAAGAATAAAATGGACTGCTGGGAGATTCTGTAATCAAGATGAATAGTTTCTCAACATTAAGGAGCTGTGAGGATGTTGGAGTAGGCAAGCATAGTAATCGATTAAGTGAAAGGTTTCAGGATTATGATCGGCAGAACCTGGACAGTTAGTTCTGAAGACTCACCATGTTTCAGATACTTGGTTGTATCTGTTGTGGTGGCAGAATTTTCAAAGTTTTGGAGATACTTGAACATTTCGTGGTTGTGACTGTAGAGTTTGGAGGTGGGGCTCATTGGATTTTCTATACTGACACTTGGAGGTCTGTTAGTCACCTCACACCTTGTGCTTCCAAAACCAGTGCCCCCACCTACCTCCACCGTAGTTTATTTGTTGAAGTCCATAGACCATCAGTCCACTTTACTATTAATCTCAACAAAACACCAAAGCATAGGCACATTCTTTACTGAGATGGGTTTGGATAATACCCTGAAGCTAGATATAAATTATTTGTTATTATCTAGTCTTCAAAAACATTCCCTCTGAATTTTGAAGCATTTCCTGTTTGGATGCCCTCAAGTTCAATTTAGCTATGTGCTCAAAGGATGCTATAACCCACACACCAGTAAGTCTCTATTCAACCAGGTTCCACCGCACTCTTCAAAGATAGACTCCATTTCCCAATACTGACTCTAAGTGCATTTACTAATCAAATTGTAGACAAAGTTTCATACCTTCTCTCTGGACTAAAAATCCAATTTTTCCTCGACAACATACTTCCAATGTCAGGGGTTAAGCTTTTATTAACTCTTTCTAAATCCACCCTCAAGTGGTTAATGAGACATCTCTAGAGTATAGCTTTGACCTCAGCCTGTGCTTCACTGTCTTTAATTGGATTGAAGTGTTCCCTCTCTTCCCACATTCCTTTAGGCTCCAATCAGAAGCCATTGAGCTCTTGGGATATATTAATTACATGTATTTTGACCATGTCTTGGATTTCCTCTCTGTTCATGTCATCTCTCTACCGTTCTCTACCACAAAACAGCTCAGGGACCCACAGCTTTGGGATTTCCTATTCCCAAGCAGTGCAGAGAAGACAACCTATGAGTGCGTGGGGAAATTTCTATGATATCACGTGATGAAGAAAAGGTTCCCTTTCCATATTTATAGCGCTGCCAAGAGTCAAGGACATCCCTCAGGCACCTGAGTAAATGCTAGAGAAGTCTCCATGGAGGAGACTGGCCTTTGGAGGAAGGACTAAAATCTACTGCTAAATAGGATATCTACATTCGAAAAAATTTTAAATAAAAATGGTCACAAAAATGTAATGCAAGTAGGAGGTGGGTTTTTTTTTTTTTCATGGTGTTGTACAGACAGAG
This sequence comes from Mastomys natalensis, assembly GCA_021653895.1. Taxonomy (NCBI): domain Eukaryota; kingdom Metazoa; phylum Chordata; class Mammalia; order Rodentia; family Muridae; genus Mastomys; species Mastomys natalensis. The sequence goes on from JAJTUV010000576.1 coordinate 467,450, forward strand.
CTTTGCATCCAGCAGAGCACCACACACTCTCACTCCTTTATCATGAGCATGGTGAATGATCTGTTCAATGCAGAGAACGAGATGCTGAGAGATCTTAGCGGATTGTTCAATACCAGTACAGCTGACTCTGTACAAAGCTAAGTGTCTCTTCTGCCTTATTTTATTCTCCTTCTAGTATGATCACTAGCTCATGCTCAGTTACCCAATAAGTGGGGCAACGTAAAACCCACAGGTAGCAAAGATGCTGGACCCGTGGAATGAAACTGCATGTCTGAATCCATTCCCCACTTTCTCTCAACCATACAAACAGTACTCCTTCCCTCCATCACACTGGTAAACTACGCTAAGATTGCCAAACAGAAAGCCTCACCTTTCCAGGCTTCGAAACAGGATGATAAAGTTTAGAATGACTGAGCAAATCCAACAACAACCATCTAATTTTACAGAAGAGAGAACTAAGGCACAGAGGCACAAGTGGCACCGTGAAGGTCATAGAGATTGTCAGAAAACAAACGCAAGTTTGCAACTCTGAGTTCTTGACTTATGAGCTTTCTATTTTTTTCTAATGTATTTTAAAAATTATTTTAAAAGTCATTCTCTACTCATTTTAGTTAAAAACATTTTGCTAAGCAGGCGTGCAGCCTAGAGGAGTAGACAGTCTTAGTAGTGTGATATGGGAATCCATATGGATGTTCATCGTGTCATAGTAGGAAGATAGCCTGGTAAATCCTGTACATTGAAAATGTCATAAGTCAAAAAGTATATTTGGCACCCTAGCCTACTGACCACCATTGCCTAGCAACACACCACACCACACCACAGAGCACTAATGCTTACCTTTGTGACTGCATACCTGATGAGAATTGTGACTGACCAGCATCCCAAGAGATGCTGCTAGCCCTGGAAAGGGTCTGAGGTTAAATTTTCAAGTCTGTTTTCTACTGAATGTTTATCAGCTTCACACCGTCCATAATAAGGCCCCCAAACTCGAGTCAAAGCATTAGATGTTGCGGAGCTTCTGTATTCTCACCGCCCCCACTTCATCTCGGTGGCAGTGCTGCAAGACAAATCATGATGGGAAAAACGCAATCAACCAACATCCTCAGAGAGCATCTTAGAGGTCTGTGCCAATGTGAGAGCCAAGCTCATGCAGGCACCAGTACATGGGAAACTGTGTATGAGAACCAGTGCATGGGTACAGTGTATGGGTACCAGTGCATGGGTGCAGTGTATGGGTACCAGTGCATGGGTGCAGTGTATGGTGCAGTGCATGGGTGCAGTGCTATGGGTGCAGTATATGGGTGCAGAGATGGGTGCAGTGTATGGGTGCAGTGCATGGGTGAGTGTATGGGTTCCAGTGATGGGTCAGTGTATGGTGCAGTGTATGGGTGCCAGTGTATGGGTGCAGTGTGGATTCCGTGCATGGGTCAGGTATGGCTGCAGTGTATGGGTACCAGTGTATGGGTGCCAGTGCACGGGTGCAGCTATGGCTGCAGTGTATGGGTGCAGTGCATGGGTGCCAGTGTATGGGTGCCAGTACATGGGTGCAGTGTATGGGTACCAGTGCATGGGTGCAGTGTATGGATGCCAGTGCATGGGTGCAGTGTATGGGTGTAGTGTATGGATGCCAGTACATGGTGCAGTGTATGGGTACCAGTGCATGGGTGCAGTGTATGGATGCCAGTGCATGGTGCAGTGTATGGGTGAGTGTATGGTGCCAGTGCATGGTGCAGTGTATAGGTGCCAGTGTATGGGTACAATGTATGGGTGCCAGTGCATGAATGAAGTGTATAGGTGCCAGTGTATGGGTGCCAGTGCATGGGTGCAGTATATGGGCCCAGTGCATGGGTGCCAGTGCATAGCCACCTTTAAATGTGGGGCTTGTCTGGTACACATCTTTCCTTTGTGCTCTGTTCTGTTGAACAGTCTTAGGCTGCCTCCTTCTTTCCCCTGTCCTTGCAGTGCGGCACTGTGGTGTAGAACCGTCTGTGTTTATCTTTACTCATTCCCCTGGACCTCTCAGAGGGGCTGCCCCCAATTAATGTCTTCTTACTGCAACATGGCAGCTGCTTCTGGAATGACTATAAGTGACACACTACCCTCTCAGAGCTTCAGGTTTTAGATGAACAACGCAGGTTCTCATGAGTACAGAGCGGGGAGGTGACAAATGGCTGCTATACAATTATTAGTAAGATTACAAATATGCTAAGGCTATTATGCATAAAGTGGGCAGAGACACCTGTTGCTAGAGGGACATCCAAGTGATTACTCATCATTCTAGCCCAATGGGACCCCTGTGACAAATCCAAGCCAGAGCACAGGAACAGAAGTGATGTTTTTCTAGCCTAGCACCAACAGAGAGTAAATGTCGTTTTTAAGGTGGACGCAGCATGTACTGAAGATGAAGGAGTCTCTATAGACCATGAGTTGTGGGCTAATGTAGAACCCAGATCAGGCTAACCATACTACAAAATGCCATCCGGCAAGACACCAGGTCAGATTTTCTTCAAATGACTGATTTTTGTCCATGTCAAACATGAGGATTTTCTTGCAAACTCGGATTCTATTTTTCTTCTGTCTGTGAAATATGGCCTCACCTGTGTGCTGACACATGTAATTAAGAAGACTACCAAGGGCCCAGAGATGTGTCTCGTGGCTCAAACACACGTTCTGCAATTCCAAAATGATAGTTTGGAGTCCACAAAAAAAATTCTCTTAAGCATGAAGAGCAGAGGATTCACTTGTTAACTGTGGATAAGCTTTCCTTATTAAAATATGTTCCATCAATTCAATAGCTTCATTAAAGCTTGAGGTAATTCCATTTTAATACATCATTTTTTAAAGCAGTCTTCATTTTTCATGTTTTATTTATTTACTTATATTCTGTGGGGGCCGGGGTGGGGTACTCCTATGGAGTCAGAGTTGCATGCTGGGTAGACATCTTCCTCAATTGTTGCCATTTGTTTATGGAGGCATGGTGTCTCTCTGAGCCTGGAACTCACAGATACAGTTAGGCTAGCTGGCCAGCTTGCACTGGGGACCCTCTGTCCCTGACTTATCTGGAACTGTGGTAAGGATGGGTTGCTCTGCTTTCTCAACTTCTCATGCAGATTCTGAGAATCTTGCAACACACTCACTTTAGCCACAGAAACATCCCCTTAGATCTATGGTGGTCTTTCTCTTACTACAGGATCAACACAAAGATGGAGCCGCATTTCAGAGACAGAACAAAACCAGAACCTAAGCTAGAAACAAAATCCTCAAGCTTAACACAGGCAAAAAAAAAAAAAAAAATCAGTCACTTGAAGAAAAATATTACTTGAAATTTTTCACTTAGAAAAACAAAAACTGCAGTTTGACTCCAGTAATTGCAGGCACAAAACCTGTGCAAGATCAAGACAGGCCAAAATCCCAGCATGGGTGGGGGAAGGGCTCATGCAATCCCAAGGGAAAGTGTTACGGAGGACAGGGGAGGCACTGGAGGGGTTTTGGGTGGGAGATTTGGTCAAAATTCATCATATGCATATATAAATAAAACTTTAAAAAAAGGAAGTTCAGAGGAGAATTTCTTACCCATAGTCCTAGCCTTCCATAAAGTAGTTGACCTACATCGCAGAAGGTAGTTTGCCTGACACTAGTTTCCACATAAGTGTTATTCTGATGCTTCTTTTACTTAATCTGTTATCACAGTAAGCTCAGAGCAGGGAATTTCTACCGAGGTGCTCTTGCTAAGTTTCAGGCACACATGGGGGTGACTTGGCACACAGGCGGCCATAGTGAAAACCTGCTCATACTGACCTTCTTGATATTGGCGTCCTGGTTAACTGGTGAGTCCTTTCTTCCAGTTTTTAGAGCACAACCAACCTGAAAAAGGGTCTGGCTAGTGGCCAGTCAGCCAGAGCAGGAAGCAGTGAGAGGTCAAAAACGGGGAAACAGACTTCAGATTTCCCAGCCTGGATAACACTGGGAATTTCACTGCGTCGGGCAAATGGCAAGGAAGAATTGGTCCAAGTGCTGGCTTTCCAGGGATGGAGCTGTGCTAGAAGTATCTTGCAGGAAGCCAACACCTTGAATTTGGAAGTTGAGAAGAGAATGCCTCTTTATCTGTTCACAGGGGGATAGAATCAAAATTGTAGAACTTGACGGTTCTCAGTGACACTACCCAGCAATGTTTTCTATGTGTCTTTCCTTTTCATTGATCCTGGGTGCTCACACATTGCAACCGTGGGCACTTGGTCTTTCCTTGCGTTGCATACTAAGTTAAGGAACAAACTGTGCCTCGAAAACTGACAGCAGTACAGAGGGATGCAACCAGAGCACAGATGTGGACCCAGATGTGACAGGATAACAGTAGAACTGGATGATTTACATTCAACCATATTTGTGTGGCAAATATACACTTGGTACAGTTTCCTTGCTAGTATCTAGCAGTTTCATATAAAGTGTGGCATCTCCTCTGGATACTGATGCTGCATAATATTATATTTTAGGACACAATGGGGCCTAGCACCCCATTCCTTCACCCTTTTTCTTCCCCACTTCTTTTTGATATTTCCTTCCTTTCAACAGGAATGATAGATCTGTACAGCCATCTACTAATGCATTTCTGTCATAATAAGCTAATTTGGTCAATCTACAAAATTGCATAGTTTGGTTAAGCTATAAAAATTGGATGATAATACGTTTTTGCTATTGTAGAGACAACACAAAATAAAATATTAAACAACTTAATAAGGGCAAATGACTTGTCATTTTGCTTTCATTTGTGACATTGGTGTTAATGGCACTAACCTTCAAAGCTAGAAAATTCTGAACCTGGCCATCTGGGCTTTGAGATAGAGTGAACTAAAAATTGTTAGGTATGCTTTTGTGTCTAAATACCAGGCACTTTCCCTAACACTCTTTCCTTCCATTGTCATTGTGTGGGCTTGAATGAGAATGGTCCCATACACTCGTATATTGAATAATTGGCCCCCAGTTAGTGAGACTGTTTGGAAAAAATTAGGAGATGTGGCCTTGTTGAAGAAGATGTATCACTGGCGTTTGGTCTTTGACGTTGCAAAAGATGCATGTCACTCCCAGCGTGCTCTGTCTCCTGTGAGCTGTCAATGGTTCCTCCCACCATGCTTTTGTTCCACCATCATGGACTCTAACCCCTGGAATCATAAGTTCAAGCAGGCACTTTCTCTTAAGTTACATTGGCCATGGTGTTTTATTCACAGGGACAAAAGGTAACTTTTTTAAACAGTGATATAGCTAACAGATCAGAGAGGCTAGAACAATTGCATGCCCTGGTTCCTGGAATAGCCTTACTGTCACTTGCCACTGCCTACCCTGTTGATACTTTCTTTAACTTTCCAAAGTGTCTTAATTTGGAAAACCAGTAACAAAGTAATTCCACAAGGAGAAGGCATGGTTGTAAGGTTTTGTTTGTAGGTTTACCTGATTCTTTGTTTCCTCACTGATTAAACTAGGCTACATAGCAATGCTCTATGGACAAGGAGGTAAGGAGAAGAGGAAGGAAGGAAGGAGAGGAAGAAGAGGGAGAGGAGAGGGAGAGGAGAGGAGAGAGAGCAAGAGGGACAGGGAGCAGGAGGAGGGAGAGGGGAGGGGGCAGAGAGGGAGGGGAGAGGAGAGAGAGAGAGACAGAGAGGTTGAGAGAGAGAGAACCAGGAAGAGGAAGCTTGGTAAATAACCATAACAATTCCTCATAGTTCTGATATCTATGACTTCTTACAGACATATAGAATGCTTTGCATCAAACCATTCTGTCTGCTTTACAAGGACCGTTCTACTGTGCCATCAGCAATCTTTCAACACTGAAAAGGAGAAAGAAAATCCCTTACTCTGTTACAAGAAGAAAGAATTTCTATGGCAAGAAGGATGATGAGAAGAACAGCTGATGAGTTTATAGGCACTCATAATGCAAAGCTGTGTGCTCAGACAGGAAGAGCTTGTAAACACAGACACACACACACACATACACACACACACACACACACACACACACACACACACACACTACAGAGCAAGCAGTAAAGGACCACAAGACAATGTGTACATGAAAAGAGTCACTGATACTTGTTTAGCAACAATATGACAAGTTACAAAACATTCCATTTTGAGTCTTTGCATCAATGATGAATCATTAACTCTTTCCGTTGTAGCATCTTCCTTTTGTAGTATGTTTTTTTTTTTCGTTGTATACATCAATGTGTTTGCAAATGCTCTATCTAGAATATGGTTTTCACTTCCCATGGGAGGTTTCCTGTGAAGCATGTTGTGATAGAAAAGCTTTGGGCTTTGTGCTAGATGGATTCAGTATTAATCCTTGCTCTGCTAGTTATGAAAAGCATGTGCTGCCTCATCTTTGTTTGAACCTGGTTCCGTCACTCATGAAGAAATGCTAACATTGTGAATTTAGAGGAAATTTTTGAAAATCGAGTGAGGTAGTGAGGGCACATAGCAAGTCTTGAGCAAGTAGGAGTTGATCTCTCTTCCCAGTCTGGTTCTTTAAAAGTAGCTATAAAGGGCTGTGGTGCTTGACTAGGGCGTGGTAGGAACATCTGTCTTGCATGCATGTGGCTCTGAAGTCAATAGCCCCCTCCCCGCAGTACTGCCGTAAGAAATGGATTGAAAACATTACAGCATAAATATTGTCATTATAATTGACATCTCTCATGTTTCACAGCTATAGCAGTAGCAGGGGTTTTAGCAGAGGATGGAGCCATGATGGGTTAACCACTGGTGACTTGATTCTTAATTCTACCATTAACTGATGTTCTTAGGAGAAGAGGTTTAGTCTTCTGTGAGATTAGTTGTAAATCTACTAGTACTCTAAGACTCAACAGAGTGTTGTTTTAAAATTCTTCAGCTCTAAAGTCTAATGCACTTCCTTCCACAGGAATCTACATGTATTTCATGTTTAGAGGAAGTTGGGTCCACTGTCTCATGTAGTATGGGTTCTATTCTGGTTACACACTTTAAATGTCACCTGTGTAGTCTAGGCATTAGGGTCTCTGAAAGGATCAGAGAAGAAGATTCTGGGCCACAGCCGCAGTCAGATAGAACGCAGTATTTTGGATAATGTCTTTGATTGAAGCACTTGAAAGAAAAATCTGGAAATGGTGATCTCTTTTGATCTTAAATAAGGAGAACAGTATTTTCTTCTGGAAGCACAATACAGATAAAACCGAGGAACATGAGGAAGAGACCGTAGAGAGAGACAGCACAAATCAGAAACACCCATGTAAAACAAACAATTGTGAGAAGAAATGGGAACTGGTAGAAGACATGTCATAGCATCATATCCCTAAGGGTGTATAGTTTGTGAGTTTACTTCTGGGTCCTCTATTCCATTCCACTGGTCTATGTGTCTTTGTTTATGGTAGTGCCTTACCGTTTTAGTTCCTATGTCTCTACAGTATAATCTGGGGTCAGGCATTGTACTATTTCCAGATTTAGGCTTTCTGCTTAATCCTTTCCTTAAAGTCTTTAGACTTTAAGCTCTTTTAGGTCTTGTCTATCTCCATATGAATTCCAGAACTTCTGCTAGTTCTGTAAGAATTGTCTGCTCTTTTATTAATAAGTATTTGAGGATCAACTCCAGAACAGACACTAAACTTGGTTCTGAATAAAGCTGTTCTCTGACTTCAAAAACGCTTATTACCAAATTAGTGAGAAAAGTATACAGTTTAATTATATTGTGGGCTACTTCCTGCTTAACCACTCTGTGGTATTTTTCCAAAGCTCCATTTAAATTGAAAAATCTTTTAGAGATCTTCACAGTCTTCATCATTCCGCTAAGAATTCACATGTCTGTTGTGTGAACTATCGTGAGCTGTGTGAACAAACCATCTACTTACCCAGGACAGGACTACAACACAAATGAGGAAATGATTCCACCTTGGTGTGGCTTGGCGAACCAATTAGTTTATTTCATTCTTATGGGAGTGTGGGCGAGAGGGTACTTAAAGGATAATGGGCACCTTACAAGTGACTGTGCCACAAGAAAAGTATCTCTCATCAACTGTTAACTGCCTATTTATCCTCAGGGAGGTGGAGAGGGGTTGTGGCTTATTCTAGCCACCATTAACTACTAATAAATCCCCAGGTTGGGGCAGAGCCTCATAGGTCCCTCCCCTACTCCTTAATGAAATCGTTATGGGCCCAATGTGTGCAGTTTGCCTATAGGGAATCACAGCTGTAGGCAGTTCAGGAGGGCAACATCCATCCACGAAGTGCTTGGGGGATTATTTAACACAGTAGGGCCCAAGTGAGGACATTTCATGAACAACAACTATTGGAATCTGCTGCTATTTGTGTAATTCAGAGTTGATAGTGGGGCGGTAAAGAGACTCCAAATGATGCTAGGGGATCAATGGCAGCAAAACTGGAGACATTTCCCTAGAAGAGCCTTGGCTATTGTGGAAGACAATGCATTGATAATGAGGGAGAAGCAGGACAGTTCCAGAAGTCAGATTTCAATCGGGTACTGCCCACACCCCAACGCTGAGAGGTGATGGTCCAGCAATAGAATGAAGATGAGGAGCAAAACAAAGTTGAAATTCTAGGTTGTCCTAGTTTGCTTCCTTGTTGCTATAACCACATGATGACCAAAAGCAACGTGGGGGAAGGAAAAAGCTATTTGGTTTATAGATTACAATCTATTGTCAAGGAAAACCAGGGAAGGAACTCAAGGCCAGAACCTGGATATAGTAACTGAAGCAGAGACTCTGGAGGAGTGCTGCTTAATAGCCACGCTTGGCTACTTTTTATCTACTGCCCAGACACACTTGCCTGATATATTAGGAATCAAGAGAATTCTCCATCAACATGACCCAGACCAATCTGACAGAAGTTATTCTCCAAGGAAGATTCTCTCTTCTGAGGTGTGTTGACAAGTAAAGCCAATGATGACACTCAAAAGTCACAGAAGCTGGAGGAGTGCCATGTTTAAAGAGGAAAAATCCATGGAACTGCACAAAGCTTTTCCAGAGAACACAAAATCGAATACCAAAGAGAATGATAAAGTCCTTAGTGGACAAAGCCAATCACTGGGAGCAGAAAGCACAGCCTCTGATGTTGTATATAAACTAAAGGTAATTGAACACTAAGCAAGACATATACATAGCAGCTAAATAATATAAAACCAAATACATCACTATTTCTGTTCATTTATCCAGGAGTATAGTGGCATATGTGTTGCATGAGTTGACAGAAGCTATTACCAGAATTCAGAGATGAATCTTTTGAAATATCAACAGAAGCATCATGGCCGATAACAACCCCATCTAAAAATAGATCATTTAGATACGGCTGTATCAACACAGACCAAGAAATGCAATAGAATAGAATTACAGACTAGAGTGTCATACTATATGGTGCCTTTATCCATCCTAAGTTTTAATTTGACTTTTATTTGGCTTGGTGTAGAAGTTTTAATATGTTTGGAGATGCCTTGTTGGAGTAGATATAGCCTTTGTTGGAGTAGGTGTGACCTTGTTGGAAGAAATGTGTCACTGTGAGCATGGGCTTTAAGACCCTCATCCCAACTGCCTGGAAGCCAGTCTTCTCCTAGTGGTCTTCAGATGAAGATGTAAAACTCTCAACTCCTCTTACATCATGCCTGCCTGGATGCTGTCATCCTTCTGCCTTGATAATATTGGACTGAACCTCTGAACCTGTAAGCCAGCCCCAATTAAATGTTGTCCTTATAAGAGTTGCCTTGGTCATGGTGTCTGTTCACATGGTGACTGTAAAACCCTAAGATACTTGTTGATAAGGCTTGAACTCAGGACTTTAACTTATTGCTACCCCAGAAGTATTCTCTTGACCCTCCCTCCAGAGATTCTGATGAGTTAGCAAAAAAATTTATCTTCTTCAACCCCAAATATATAATGAATTTCTGCCTTTTAAAGAGACATGGCACACATATAATAATACATACAAAACATATATGCATATATATGCCTATGTTTCCTTTTACCTACATTATGGCTAACAAAGTGTGAGACAGTGGCTAAACTAAAAAGTATGTGAGCTGGTATTTGATGCCTGGAGTTGTAAGGGAGCCATTGCTACTGTCTTATGAGCAGTCTTGGCCATGATTGCTATGGTTTTGTTTTGTTTTGTTTTTTTTAACTGGGTCAGTGCAATTAGAGTTTTATGTAATAAGTCTTCATAAGCGCCTTAAAGAAGCAAGACATCTTTCTCACTCTCCAGTGATTTTATAAACATCATGGATGTTACTATAACCTAACTATGTAGCTCTGTGTTAGAGTACAGGAGGCCATAGGTCTAATCTGCAATACACACATGCACGCGCGCGCGCGCGCGCGCACGCACACACGCGCACACACACACACACACGAAGGGATGTGAAGAGTTTACTGGAATGCTCCTCTTTCCATAGGCTAATAGCAAACAAAGAGTTAAATCTCTCACTTTCAAACTTTCATGTAGATTTTGGGCAATCTGAAGCTAAGGAAAATAATCTTTAAACATCATGCCTTTTATTCCAAGAATCAACTCCTTGAAATAAAAAATAACTTTTTTACTTCCTGACTTGAAATGCAGAAGTGCCAAGGCCTAGAAGATTCCAAACACAGTACAGAAAGAACAGATGGGGATGTAAGCAGTACTCGGAAGTCTGAGAAAAGGAGCAGGGGAAAATGCTAGAAATCACAGACAACGGTACCAAAGTGAAGACTGTCTTTGATGGGCTCCACCATAGACTAGATGTGGCCAAGGAAAGAAGCAGTGAGCCACCGCCCCAAATAGCGAATTTATACCGCTCTTTGCAAGGCTCGGAAACATCAGGGAAGAGGGAGAGGAACGAATTTAAAAGCGAGAGGATGAGAAGCTTTATGAAATGTTGTCTTCCAGACATTACCTGGCTGTTTCACTCATGCGACCACAACAAAACTTGCACATGGGCAAGTTAGTCAATATTCCAGCATGAACTGAGGCGGTCCAGTGAACATTCTAGCCTGAACTGGAGAGGACTAATCAACATTCCAGCATGAACTGGGGAGGACCAATCAACATTCCAGCATGAACTGGGGAGGATCAGTCAACATTCCAACATGAACTGGGGAGGACCAATCAATATTCCAGCATGAACTGGGGAGGACCAATCAACATTCCAGCATGAACTGGGATCAGTCAACATTCCAACATGAACTGGGGAGGATCAGTCAACATTCCAACATGAACTGGGGAGGACCAATCAACATTCCAGCATGAACTGGGGAGGACCAATCAACATTCCAGCATGAACTGGGGAGGACCAATCGACATTCCAGCATGAACTGGGGAGGACCAATCGACATTCCAGCATGAACTGGGGAGGACCAATCAACATTCCAGCATGAACTGGAGAGGACTAATCAACATTCCAGCATGAACTAGGGAGGACCAATCGACATTCCAGCATGAACTGGGGAGGATCAGTCAACATTCCAACATGAACTGGGGAGGACCATCAACATTCCAGCATGAACTGGGGAGGACCAATCAATATTCCAGCATGAACTGGGGAGGACCAATCAATATTCCAGCATGATCTGGGGAGGACCAATCAACATTCCAGCATGAACTGGGGAGGATCAGTCAACATTCCAACATGAACTGGGGAGGACCAATCAACATTCCAGCATGAACTGGGGAGGACCAGTCAATATTCCAGCATGATCTGGGGAGGACTAATCAACATTCCAGCATGAACTGGGGAGGATCAGTCAACATTCCAACATGAACTGGGGAGGACCATCAACACTCCAGCATGAATTGGGAAGGAGCTCATGAGGTTTCAATCTCAGCTGAGGGAGTGTTGCCAATGTCTTTTCTTCTCTTACACAGTTCCATACATGTAGATGTTCAGTATGAGCAGTGACAATAGCTAATGTCTGCTAAAGTCCTACTATGTGCTAGACATCTTCGTAGGTGCAATTAACTTTCTAACTTAAAGTGCTGGTATTTAAGATGAATGCTAACATTCCGTCCCACTATTGAGAAAATCAGAAACCAGGAATTACGTTTCTATATTGTTCTTCTATATTGTTCTTTATTGGAAATAACTTGGCCTAGGATGCTTTCCTCAGAAATAGTCTTGATTTTACATGGGAAGAAATTCATTGACATATACAGGAAGGTGGAGGGGGAAATTTAAAGATAAGAAGAGGGGGGAGTTAGTAAAATAATAATAAGAAATCCATACAGAGGTAGCATTTTTAATAGGCATGATAGGATTGAAATCTTGGTCTGTAGAAAGAAACAGTTCATTAGGTTCTGTCTTCACTGGATTAATGCAGAACCTTGTACAAATCCCACCCTTTTTTGTACTATCATGGCGTAACCACAAAAAAACCTCACCCAAAGCTTGTGTAATAAAAAACAGTAGATGGGGAGGAATGTAAAGATTTGTAAATGAGCAAGCGAGAGTCCATAGAGTAAGTAAGCATTGTGCCTGTGACGTCACAGGATGCGAAACATAGACTGCCCCAGTAAGTTCTTCAGGAGCCATTAGTTAGCATAATGGAGACATAATCAAAGAGAGTCAATGCAAGGCACATTGTAACAGAGCAGAACTCATTCCACTAGTCCGTACATAGCCCATTGTTAAAGGCACAGCGTCTATTCTGTGTACAAACTCTCATTGTGAGCAGCCTGGACTGTGGTCTTATGTAGAGATGTCAGAGACATTGTTCAGGCCAAGCAGGAAAGACGGAGACTGGACTCAAAAATCAATCCAGGTTTAGCTCTCTTTCTCCTGTTTGAGCAGACAAATAATCTGTTGCAACTTAGCCACTTCTCTCCCATGGCTTGGCTCTGTTCCCGTGCACCATTTTGTTTTAGGGGATGCCTCAGTGATTTTTCCACAGAGACCTGTGAGTTATTACTACCTAAAATAAATGTAAGATACACAGGGCAGGGGAATAGGTAAAGCAGTCTTTCAAACTCCAAAGCCGGTTGAAGTTGGTAAGAATTGTATTAAAACTCTTCTGTTGTTTCTGGACCACATCACCATGGAATGACCAAGTCTCAGCCTCCTTTGTGTACATAAAGAAACCTTCTAAGCACATTGTGTTTGCTGTTACGGGAATGTCCTCATATAAAGTTAGTCACACACTGCAAGATGCTTCTGTTCAAATTGGCCACAGATATGATGGTGGTCCCATAAGAAGACATGGTCTAGTGATATCATAGCCATCTTAGTTCTAAGCCTTATTTGGCTATGCCATAAAAATGCCTAATGACACATTTCTCAGAAGTAATGCATGATAGGATATGTTTGCCTCCTCGGCTGGCAGTCCTGTTGTTTTGGAATCTTACATGGTAGACAAAAGATTTTGGTCATACGGATAATTGGAAATGAGAGTCCAGAAGTCACATGCCAGTGAGGACTCTAGACTCCCCTCATCCTTGAAGACACCCTTCAATACTTACATTTAACTTCATCATTTTATTTGAGACTATACACTTTAGATGTGTATGTGTTTTCTTACTACTTTTCTCTGTTTCTCCTTCCACAAGTTTCTTCTGCCCTTGAATTTCCCATAGTGGTGACTGGCACCCACATTTATCTAGACACTCTCAGAACTTGGGGATAAAATAATGCCTTTCAGGCTGTCATTTTGATTAAAGACTATTGTGAATATAGAATCACATAGAAAAAATTACCATGAGGTAGCACACTGGAGATACATCCTGTTTCTTGAGAACCTATGTCCTCAACCACTACGGTTGAGTTAGTTGTACCACCCAAATCTCTGGGGCAGGGGGTGGGGCTTAGAACAGCCACTTTCCAGTTTAGCTTTATTGTATGGCCAAGAAATGGAAACCACCAAATGTTTCTTTGCCTTGATTTTGTATGATGGTTTCCCTAGACTTCCTGACCTCTCTGTGACCTTTCCTGCATGCATGAAGAAAAACTGCTTCCTAGGACAGATCTGCAAAGGATTGTTCTGCCTGAGGCAGCCTGAGCTTACAACTGCAGTCTGAAGAGATGAGGAACTTGAAACATGGGTATCCCACTTGGACTTGCCAACCTCCCATCGGACATTTCAGCTGAATGGTAACCATAGCCGGTATAAGAAAGAACAAAGCCATTCCCCAAATCTGCCTCCCCCCCATCCCCCGCCCCTCTCTCGCTCAGTATGCCATGCTTCCTGTTTCCCTAGTAATGAAAATGTGTTCATCTGTCAAGGGGAAAGCTGCCCCACTGTCTTAGGTGTAGAGAACTCCAATCACAGCAGCTGCTGGGACCAGACCGAGAGCCAAGCTCCTCATTTGTTTTGGCTAACACTGAAGAATCCGTTTAGGCATCCCCTAGAACAAAATGGTGCGTGGGAACAGAGCCAAGCCATGGGAGAGAAGCGGCAAAGTTGCAACAGATTATTTGTCTGCTAAAACAGAAGGAGAAAGAGAGCTAAACCTGGATCCATTTGAGTCCAGCCTCTCGAACATATTCTCCACTTGCAACACATGATTTCCTCTAATATCGCTCAACAGGTGCTAAACTGTAGCTTTGCTGAAGATTAATCCTGCAGCCTCGGAAACCGCATCAAAACAATAAATAAATAAATAACAAGGCAGCTCCCAGGATTTATAGGCTATTGCTCCAGAGTACTCAGCACAGACTATATATAAATGGCATGCATAGTATTACATATATGTATATTAAATGTATAGTGAGTCCTTGCCAATGCAATCCTAAGGAAAATATCATTGCCTTCTGTAGCCATTAGGCACTCTATGCATGTATGAAGTACATTGCAAACCAATAGGAAATTATGCTTGCATGTGTAGCTCCTCTTAGGTTATGTGTGTTCTTTATGCTGTGTCTCTCACCGAACTCTCACTTTCCCGAAACGGGCACTCCACACCTATGTATGTCGGAGCCTGTGTTTGCTGACTCTTACTTCTCCGATGTGCATGAAGTCAATCTCTCGATGTCTTTCGGGAGGATGAACCTAGGATGGTCATTCTATTGAAACATTTTCCAGCGCTGCTTATCTTAAAAGCTTCACTAATTTCCCTGTTTTTATACATTACAAATCAAACCCAAGACGGTGTAGTTTTAAATTATTCGGACAGTTCACAAAGCGAAGTCCACGTTACAGTTCATTTAGTTAAACAAGCAAAGAAGGACGTAGAGCCTAGGAGTAAGATAAGACTTGACCTTCCCTCTAAATTTACCAGAATGTGGTTAACCTTGAACTCTGATTGAATGCTGAGAACCTGATTAGAGAGAGGGAATTACAAAGGAAAACTCTAACCAAGATGGAGACACAGAGAGATATCTTAGGATCCTTAAGCAACTCAAGAACTTTGAGGGCGATCCCCAATCTGACTAGATTTTATAAGATTGCCTTCATGGGACCAATATAGCGTGTGGGGGCTTCATCTCAAAAAAAAAAAAAAGAAGAAAAGAAAAGGAAAGAAAGAAAACTAAATAAATACTTTTCTGGGACAAAATAAGCAAGAATCCAGAAGTGGTGGGCAGTGGGAGTTGTAGAGGTGTACTATCTGAATTTCTGGGTCTTGGGATAAGGCTGTGATCTAGAAAGAACAAAAGAACATGCCTATTGTGTGGAGATTGTATTCTGAACAAGCCCCAGACTGGAGGATAGAGTCAAGCCTATAAGACCCTCGTGGTTGGATCTTCCTCTTTGAATGCCTCTCTTCCAGAGCCAGAGTGTTGACCTAGCTGAAGCTCCTACAGCTACAGTCTCCTGCTGTGAGGAATAGTGGTTTTTTGTTTTTTGTTTTGTTTTTTTGTTGTTGTTGTTGTTGTTTGTTTGTTTTTTTTTTTACTTACTTATGACTGGAAACAGCCTATTCATTCTGTCCAGACCCACCAAGAAGAGGGAAGAAAAATCCTTTCACCGTGACTCTTCCTACGTATCTCCTGCTTATTTCCCTAGGCCGGGTCACCCTTTCACATTATTTCAATAAGAAAAATGGACAACTTCTTATTTGATCTCATCCCATTTGGTTGGAATTATTAAATGCAATAAAAAAAAATAATGGAATACTATTGTGTTATTTCTGTTTTTGTTTCTTCCCATACCATGACAATCTCAGTATTGATGAAAATCGTTCAGTGTTCAGGTCATTGAACTCCATCTTGCTAAATATCAGATTCGGTAGCAGGATGCTCGAGCAAACTTTTGTTCTTTCAAGATGGCCGCTTGGCACTCCATTGTCAGAGCCTGTCTGGGTAACATCTCAAAGATCAGCATTACTGGAGCAAACGCCGAAGAATGGTACAGTTATTCAGCATAAAAGTGACATTTATGTCAAACAAGCACGGATGGGAATAAACTATTCATTTACAAGAAGCCCATTGCATTTAGCAGAAAATTCTGCATAATGTAAACCTGTGCTATCACCCCAGGAGCCAAGCTCTGAATTATTACCAAAGAGTTCAACTGAACCCAACCCAACCAAATGCATTATAAATGTACATGTGTAAAATCCCGAAGTCTCTAAGACAATAGGCCTACGAGGCAGGTGTCAATGTTTGCACCAAGGCAACGGTGGTAACCCACAGTCAGAATATTACATACTTAAAATTGATTTGTTCCACCGGTGCTCTCAAATATCAAATGCTTTGCTTTTGCAAAACTTTGCCTGTTTGTTTACTTCTTTTAAGTATGTCCTTATAGCTTAATGTACTTCCTTGAGGCTGAAATTCAGCCCTCTGTGACGGGAGGACGAGACTCGAAGAACGTGGCCGGTTTTGATCTTCTGAAAAACCATATTTGAAGTGACCATTAAACTGTTAATAATTTTTGCTTGATACTGGAGACTGGAAACGTAGGATGGCAATTCATTTGGGATTTAAAACAAGAACATAAATGTATTAACCTCGGGTCCTTCTTCTTGGTCACCAAGCAACGTGGTGTTAATTTGATACTTCAATGATGGTCCGCTTGGGATAAGACTTAAGGAGACAGCTGCTAGCCTTGACTACTGTGTGAACAGGGGAGTTTTTCTAAAAAGACCTTTTGATAGAGAGCCCTCTAACAGTGCCAGACTTTTAAAGGGAAGGCTGACCACTGGCCCCGTCTCTCGTATGAGTGTGCCAACGCTCTTGGGGTAGGGTGTATTATAGTGATCACTGGATCTGTCACACACAACTTGGTTGAAACTTGACACTGTCCATATTCAAACCTCCAGCTGGTAACTGTGAGGATATCTACAGCTCTGATGACTTTTGCTGCCTTAGCACTCATGCTTACTGTGGGTTTATAGAGAACTTCCATCAGTTATCTCTGTCTGTATTTTCAACATTAGACATTTAAATGAATTATTTACTTGAAAATACCTCCAATAAACTTAGCAAACTTATGGAACACACACACAGGCACATGTGTTAGTTGAGTCAGGGCCTCACCATAGTCTAGGCTGGTTTTCAATTTGCTATGTAGCTGAAAATGGCCTTGAACTTCTAACCAACTCCCCCCCACCCCCCACCCCCACCCAATTCTATCTCCCAAGTGCTGGAATTACTGGCATGCACGGCCGCATACAACTTACAGCGCATATTATTGTGAAAATATTTGTATTTTTCCAAACATTAGAGAGGAGAAGATTAATCCACCATTTTAGAATTCCTTCAGAAGAAGCTAGAGTGGGGCTGTGCTCTCTATGTAGTCACGCCCTAATAATGACTCTGTCATAGTGAAAAAGTGACACACAACTTCAGGGTGTGGATAAGAATCGCTTTGTTCCTCTTGAACTACCTAAGAAAGAGGCCACCTGGGGTCTCCATACCATACTTGAAGGACAGTTTTTAGACATGAACCAGAGGCCCAAACAAGCAATTATATCATTGTGATCAATGTTTTAAATGATGGAGGAGCTAGCTATCCTGGTTTGATTATGACACTGTGTAAGTATCTGAGGAAAACAAAGCTATTGCCGGCTTTATACAGAGTAGATAGAAAACATATGAAAGAACATTCCACAAATCGTGAAAAGACATCTGCCTAAATACAGAGTGTGGCTGACTTATTTAATAAGGAAGTAGACCTACTCCCTTCCACAGCCCTGAAGGCATCCCTAAAGTGAGGTATAGAGTCTGCACCAAGGTTCCCAATGTTCTGCCATTCAGGACAGGTATTCCTCAGGAAAATTTTTGTCCCCTTATAACGTATATTCCATTCTGTTCTCTTAGGACTCAGGCCACCACCGAGATGACATGCACTGTCTGTGAAGTGGGAACAAATCCCATCTGAGTCTATAGACTGTGGACAGATACTGTGTCTGCATACCTTGTTCCGGACACTTCTCACATGCACCTGTGTGGCCTTCTCCATGCAAGTGTGGAGGCTAAAGAAGTATTGGCCCTGCAAGCAACCTCACTATGAGAAACGAGCTTTGGATACTTCGAAAGCCTCAATGCCATGGACAAAGGAGATGACCGCTCACTATCCTTTCCCTCCCGTTTTACATTCTAGAGTCCTGCTCTTAAGTGTACTTTGAAACACTCCCTTGGAAGAAACCAGATACGCCTTGTTCCAGGATTGCTTTGAATGTTTTGAGCTTGTAGTCATGGTTGACATAACCTAATGCAAAACATATTTGAAGCACAATGGCACCGAACCTAGGGAGGTAGCCTGAATATTTTCTTGAATGAGTTCACTTATTTTCTTTTATTGCTATATTTTTTTTTCTCTAAACCCACAGCCAATGTTTATGATCTGTATCTGAGATAGAGCTTCAAAATATAGGAATGCTGCTAAATCTATACTGAAGGAGGTAAGAAGGAAAAAAAACTAGAAAAAAAAACAGGAGAAAAAAATACATTAGAAAGACAGGGGAGAGTAAAATTGAACAAGAAAAGAGGGGCTTGTGAGAAGGCACAGCAGAGAAAGGGCTTGCTGTACAAACCTGGAGGCCTGAGTTCGATACCCAAAACCCATGTAAGAAGGGAAGGGAAGAAGTGAACCCTTATAGCTGATCTCTGACTTCTACATGCCAGTTGTGGTGTATGTAATCACATGCACTATTACACATACACATGAGAGAAAAAAAAAGAAACATTTAAAACAGGAACCAAAGATTTACTAAACTAAAAATTGATCCAAGAAACAATTTTAGGTACTGGTCAAGAGCATTGATTGATAAGTAAAGCCTTCCATTTGCATTCTTAAGGACACTGAGATGTTAGAGCTGGCTCTTGCATGTCTGTCTGGGCATCATGTCACCATGCCAAAAAAAAAAAAAAAAAAAAGTCTATTCTCCATACATCATCATGCAGTGAGTCTTTGAAAAATATCAAAAATAAAATTTCCATGTGATTCTCCTCAAATTTTACTTTGGGATATATTTCCAGAATATTCGAAAGTAACATTAAAGCATATCAATGTTCAAAGAAGTGTTATTCCTGATAGCTAAGAGGTAAACATAAGTCAGATATCCACCAAGAAATGAGTGGATAAATAAAATATGGTACATATACACGTGTCCACACATTGAACTATTATTCAACCTTACAAAGGAAGGAAAGTCTGAAGCATGCTAAGGCATGGATGCCTGTTAAGTGGAATAAAAAAATCACCAAGGGAAAATTCCATAGGGGTACACTTACGTGAAATACCTAGACGGGTCGAATTCACAAGACAGAAAGTAGACGGGGACTTAAAGGAGTAGGGACAGATCTGAGGTTCCGTGGGGACAGTTTCTGTTTGGCAAGATGCAAAGTTTTGGAGCTGTATGCTGGTGAAACCCATGACACTGAACATGGTCAGCTTTATACATGTGACATCCATCACTTGGCATATGTTATGCGGTCTTAGTTAGGGTTTTGTTGTTCTGAAGAGACGCCATGACCATGACAACACTTATAAAGGAAAATATTTCATGGGCGGAGGGGTGTGGGGGCTGACTTACAGTTTCAGAGATTTAGTCCATTATCATCATGGCAGGAAGTATGGCAGTATGCAGACGTGAACAGGCTGGAGAAGGAGCTGAGAGTTCTACATCATGATCTGCGAGCAGCAGGAGACTGTGTGCCACACTGGGCATAGCTTGAGCATAGGAGACCTCAAAGCCTGACTACACAGTGACACAGTTCCTCTAACAAGGCTTCCTAAGAGTGCCACTCCCTACGAACCAAACATTGAAACACAAGAGTTTATGGGGATCATACCTATTCCAACCACCATATAAGCTATAAATATTTTACTAAAATATTTAGGAAATGTTTTTAATGTTGGCACATTAATATATATATATATATATATATAATATATATATATAATTGGATATGGTAAATTTCCTTACTTGAACTGTGTTAAGTGAATATTCAGTTAACTACTAACGAGCTAGAGTTTTGTTGACTAAACCCAGTGTGAAGCCCTACTGTCATGGCTCCTGGCCCCGTGCAAACCCTTGCCCTTTAAAACCAATTCCTCAGGTGAACCTGGGAGAAGAAACAGGGAAGAGCTTGAATGTATTACTCTCCCACAGAACGAACCTGTGCTGTGACTGGTCATGGTGGTACCTCGTTGGCTTGTGACTGAGCATCTGTACTCGCTATGTTTGCCAACAGTTCTAATTCTACAGGAGAGAAACAGAGCAATCCATCTGGCTGTGAAGGGTCTTCCCTTCCCAACCTAGCCACCTCCTTCAGTTTTCTTGGTCTACCCAGGAAATAACAGTTGACTGTTCTGCTGGCCCCTCTCCTGCCAAGATCCCTCTTGGAGAGGCTACCAATCCCAGAAAGAACTTGAGAGGAACTTGCGCATAATGGGGTGAGGATGTTTCTGATGCAGGCCAAAACTCCCTCCTTTCTATGTACCAAAGAAGATTTACAGTTATAACAGATGGTGAACAAAGTGTTTCAGGAAGGGCACCACCAAAACGCTGGGCTTTGTGGTTCTTCCACAAGTGTTCAGTCCTGCTCTTGTAAGAAAAAACAAACAAACAAACAAAAAAAACAGATGATGAAGGCTCAGAGGTGTTGGCATTCTAATCAAACGTTATTGATAGGTATGAGAATTTAAACTTCATATAATTGTTATGCATCTCAAAATGTTAAAGTTAAAATTTTCTTCATCAGTTAAAAGTACAATGTCATTCTTAGTTTGCAGCCTATACAAGATAAACAAACAACCCCCCTCCCAAAAAAAACCAACCAACCAACCAACCAAACAAACAACAAAACACTAGATTGGACCAAGGCATTTTTTTTTTAAAGTACCTCCCACATTCTTAAGAAGGAAGGAAATACAGATGGAAGATTTGTTCAAAAAATCTTAGCACGGCATGGGTATCAAATCTATAGCTTATGTGAGCATGAAGGCTGGGCTTTAAAGCTCCGTGTTGCTCATAAGCTATGAACTCCTGCATCTTTTCATCCACAGATAAGTTGACTCCCGAGGGAGCTACCTACCAGTCATTGTATGGATTCAATGAATTCGATGAGTTAAGACTGTTGAGTTGGATGACTACTGTTTGGGACCTTCTCCTGTTAGCTGTCGTCAGGTCCTTGTACCGTTATCACGTTGGGTCCTGCCACATTTGATGAAGAGGTTTGCAGCTACTGGAGACATCTTGTTTGTCAGAGATCAGAAAAGACTTCAAGGTACTTTGAAGTGAAATGTATTGAGAGGGGTTCTGAAGCAAGAATGTCAGTCCAGTCCAGCTTCTCCCATTCCCTAGGCATATAAGAATTAGACTTAAAAGGATGCTTACTGATGGTGCCTTCTCGAGGCTGCCTGGGGATGAGCGTTGTCCTCTAAGAATCCAAAGAAGGGGAAGAAGGTGATATGGAGAAGCCAAGAGGAACTAGAGCCTTCCCGAGTCCCTTTCCCACTTCCACCTCCTTCCCATTATACATAGGCTTCTGTCCAATCCTTTGCCTCTTCAATTGACACTTATTTCTTATATATCTATTTATTTGGTGTTTTGTGTGTGTAGGCATGTGTGTGTATGTGTGTGTGTACGCTCACGCACTTTAACCTTAACCACATGTATGCCATGGTAAATGTGTGGCGATCAGAAGACAGCTTGCGAGAGTCAGTGTTTTCTTCCACCATACAGGTTCCTGGGATTGAACCCTGGTCATGAGACCTGATGACCAGTCTTTAAGCAGCCTGGCTGTCCTCTTTTCTGCATCTTTCTATCATCAGAAAACTGAAAGACAAAGTTCCCCTGGTCTACAGTTCCTTCACTCCTGAGGCTTCTGTGTTGTGTAGAACTCTGTTGTATAGACCTTTTGTCTTTCTCTTTTGTCAGTCTTTGGTTGTAAGAGGGACAGCCTTGGCCTTCACAAGAGGGAAAGACAGTACTTCCTTCTCTTCTTTTGGTTCCCAAGGTGAGTGCAGGCTGGCTCTACCCTGAGAACCATCAGCTGTGCTCCAAGCTCTTTCCGCCCCCTCAAACTATACTTACCTCAGAGACTCTTGTAAGGAATGAAGAACTTCCCACAGCTTCTGATAATGTCAATCATACATTTGCTGACACAATTCCTGTCTACTTTTCCTCTCCTTTCCCTGCAAGCACCCTTTCTCTTCCTGCACCTGTCTCTTAGAGTGTTGGTGGTTTTTCACAGTGATGGTCAAGGACATCTGTATTTTGTTGATGTTGTCTCCTCCAGTCCTCTTCCTTTTCATTTCTGGTCACAGCCCTGCTAGGGAGCCATCGCCTCACATACTGAAGTCCCTCAGCTCTTTGTCCAATCCTTATAACTTTTCCCATGAAGCGGGCTTGAGAGATGGAAAATTAGGGGCTGCAGGAAAACAAAGGAACCCCTTACCCTGGAGCCTGGTTGAAATTTCATCTGATAGGTGAGAATTTTGATATAGTTAACAAAATTCACTGGGAAAATACCCTATACTGAAAAAGAAAATATTTAATTGCTATAGAGCTATCTCAAATTAAAAAAAAAAAAAAAAACAACTGGCAATCATACTCACAGCCAATGAATACATGACTCGTCACTTTGTTCTTCTCCATTTCCCAGTCATAAGCCTGAAATTTTCTGAGACTCTCACAAATGCATTTCAAGCCATATTTACAGTCAAAGCTTGTCTTCATTTCATTGCGGCTTGCGTGCTGTGAGGATTCCTGACCCTTTGACCCTTTGTGTTTTCATCTTATCAGCTTGTTCTCTAGTCCAAGGCTCTGCAGAACCCACCCTATGATCTCACTTACAAAAGAAAAGAAAACAGGACGATCCTTAGAAACCCCTTTGAACAATGGAAACTGCAGAAGCCACCCAGACTCTCCATGCAGCTATGTTAAGATGCTCAATGGTTATTCTCTTCTCCGTTGAGTACTCTCTTTTACTTAAGCAACCTCCCCTCCAGTAATGCCTGTGCTTAGATCTGTTAAAACTTTCCCTTGGGGCTA
Source organism: Mastomys natalensis (assembly GCA_021653895.1). NCBI lineage: Eukaryota > Metazoa > Chordata > Mammalia > Rodentia > Muridae > Mastomys > Mastomys natalensis. Next base: position 490,820 of record JAJTUV010000576.1, read on the forward strand.
GCAAGATAGATCAGGAGACTGCTCAGTCAACAAAGTGATTGCCACTGGTAAAAATATTAGTCTTTTCTATCAAACACTGTAAAACTCATAAATTTGTTTTGGCGGGTGCAGTGGACTTTATCAATGGTATTCAAGAGAGTAAGGCTCCCTAAGCTCCTCCCCTTCTTCTGGGGATCTGTGATGAAAACTGTGAAGGGAGATGCTCAGTGTCAGGGGGCTGAGTTTAGACAGGGGCTCCTCAGCAGCTTAGGGTCTCTCTCTTGCTCTTGTTCTTTGCTGGAGTTGGTGGTCCCGAGCTTCTTACTCCTTGGAAGTCATGCAAGCCAAGAGGTCTATCACCCCATCACTATAGCGTATTCATTGTCATACCAGATAATAAGCTTTAGAAAGTTGTCATTGAGAGAAATGCTAACCCCAACATCAAAGGTGGAAGAGTAGGCATCACTGTTAAAGTCTCAAGAGACAACCTGGTCCTCAGTGTAGCCCAGGCTGCCCATTAGTGAGCCCTTCTATGTCTGCTTCATCCCCTTCTTGATGTCATGATACTTGGCAGTTTTCTCCAGGCAGCATGATAGATCCATAATGGATACATTGAGGGTAGGAACACAGAAAACCATGCCAATGAGCTTCCCATTCAGCTCTGGGATATGCTTGCCTACAGCCTTAGCAGCACCAGTGGATGCAGGGATCTTTTGGGTAGTCCCACAGCCATCACACCACAGCTTCCCAGAGAGTCCATCCACAGTCTTCTGGGTGTGAGTGATGGCATGGAGTATGGTCAAGAGTCCCTCGATGATGCTAAACTTGTCATGGATGATGTTGGCCAGGGGGCTAAGCAGTTGGCGCAGGGAGCATTGCTGTCAATATTGAGTTGTCATACTTCTCATGTCCTACCCATCACAAACATGGGGCACCAACAGAAAGGGCAGAGATGATGTCCCTTTGGCCCCACCATTCAAATGGGCCCTGACCTTCACCATGGTGGTGAAGATAACCATAGACCCCACAACCTGGTTGGCACCAGCATTATCCTACTTGATGTTAGTGTGATTTCAACTCCTGGAAGATGGGGGCAGCCTTCCAGGTGATGACAAGTTTCACAGTCTCAGTCATGACTGTGCCATGGAACTTACGATGGGAAAAGTCATACTGAAACATGTAGATCATGTGGTTGAGGTCAATAAATGGGTCATTGATGGCGACAACATCCACTTTGCCAGACATGAAGGAAGCCTAGGTAGCCAGGCACCCAATACAGCCAAATCCATTTCCTCCAACCTTCACCATTGGTGTCTAAGGGACAAGGCTGCAACGACAGAAGCAGATGCATCTGTCTCTGGAATGAGGAAGAGCAAAGAGTCAAAACTTGTATTTGTTATAAGGAATTCAAATCTTTTTATTCACCCCACTTTGTAAGACTTTTATGCAAATGTTTGCCCTTCTTTGATTCACCAAAGCCCTGCTGAACTCTTAAACCGTAAGTGACAGAAGTGGCCTTGCCCACTCCTTCCAGGTTTCCTTCAACTCTTTTGTGCCAGTTCTTTTAGAACTAGCCGATCTTGAAAGAGTGTGAGGTCAGACAGATCCCAGCCAATGAGGGATAGACACAGCCACCAGCTAGGTGACAATACACCACCCTGTGTGTCTGCTCTTCCCAGTGCTCCATCATGTCCAGACAGAAGTTCTGCCTTGCTAACACCCTTTCAGTTGTCTGAGGGTTCCTTTGCAGAACATTCAGATTATTTCTAACACACACAAGCATGAATGCCAAGTTTGATCCTAGCATACAAATGGACTTGTGCACATGATGTGCGTGAGCAACACACACACACACACACACACACAAAAGAAAAGAAAGACCAAACAGGTAGCTAAGATGGGTGGCACATGCAGGTAGAAACAAGAGGATCCCTGGTAAGGACTGAGTCCATGTCCCAATAAAAATTCTATCTCAACAAAGTAGGCCCTTTAGAGGAGCAACACTTAAGGCTGATCTCTGCCCTCCACCTCTCTAACCACACACACACACATCCATGCCCTGCCACACCCCTTCTCTTAATAAACTCCAACTTCGCTTCATCCTCATGTGTCTTGAAATTCTTTTCTGTGGTGAAGCCAGGAACTCCAGCCTCACTGGAGGAAGCAGTCTCTAACTCCTCAGACCCCAGCTGGCCACAGCGTTGGACTGTATCTCTTACTTTACTGTCCCTGTTATTCACATCTGCACTCCAACATGTATTGCACTATTGGGTCTTTAGAAGACAGCATGATGGATTGATTTCTATGTCAGGCGTGGCCCAACTGCACATTCTGGGGGTGTCACTCATTGCCAGTGGGATGCCGGGAAAATGACTCTTTGTTTACACGGCAGGAAAATGGAGAGCCTAGGAACTAGCATATATTCACTGGGAGGAAGGGGTTTTGTTGTTATTGTTCATTTGTTGGGTTTTTGTTTCGTTTTGTTTTTAAAGCATCGACTGCTCACTTTTGGCCCACATGTAACTAAAGGAAGTGGGCAGTCAGCCTTGTCAGTCTTCCTTATTTTGGCTGAAGACACATATGTAAGTCATTTTCCTAACCTTTCCCATTGAGCCACCTTGGATTCCCAGACAGTCGAACGTTGTAGGACAGAACATGCTTCCTACACCAGACAATGGCAATTACCTATGAGGGAAAGGCAGCCTCTTGGAGAAGTGATCATCTCCTGAGTATCACTCTGTCCCTTCAACAAATGAGAACTTCTGTGGTCACCTAGGGGACCTGCACTGAGAGAATGATCAACAAAACCTAGACCAGAACCTCATAGTCATATATGCACCTCTGTCACCCTCCCAATTTTTCTTCTGTTTAAGGCCAAACCTTATGCCAATGCCCTGAAAATGAACTTGTGACCACTGTACTCCTTCATCTGTATACTGATCAATGCAGCCACATTTAATGAACCTTTTCCTTTTGCTTGACAACACCATTGTTCTTCCTTCATTGATATATTGGGGACAAAGGGCCTATTGAGGCCGCTAGAATCCAGAACCCAGGTGTTGTCCAGTAACCCTATTAAAGGACTGTGATACAAACAACACAGAATGGTAGGGGTCAAGCAAATAAGAACCCCCCTCTTTCACTTATTCACTCGTCTGTTCCACAGACACCCATTAAGCATCTCCCTGGTCCATGAAGTGCATGCTAAGCAGCAGGTCTACTGAGAGAGCCCTTTGGCACCTCGCCTTCCTGTTCTCTCCTCACTCCTCCTCTGCCTTTGTCATTGTTCCAAGTTTCCTGGTCCAGTCCACAGACCAACTTCTCTGTTTCCCTACATTCCAAGCACCTAGTCTTGCTTGAACTTTAATTTTCCCATCCTGGGATGAAGCTCAGGACTGTATCTCCATTGTAGTTACAAACTTGTTGCTGTGATAAAATCCCCTTACAAACGCAACTGAATGGGGGCGGGGGGGGGGGGGTCAAGGGGGAAGAAGTGGCTCAAAGATGCAATCCATCTGGAAGGAGATTGAATCAGCTTATGAAATTGCATCCAAAGTCAACACGTAGCAGTGAAAGGGTGCCAGTGCCCAGCTCCTTTCTTCCTTTTTATGGATTACAGGACCAAAGCTCATGGAGTGGTGACACCTCCTTTGAGTCTTTCCACTTCAATTAACTAGATCAAGATAACCCCTTACTGTCATACCTAGGAGCTGAGCTAATCTAAATAATCCCTCATGGTGGTACCTGGAGGCTTGTCTCCTAGGTGACCACAGATTCTGTCAAGATGACAGCCAACAGTAACCACAGCAACCTCAAAGTGGATTCTACTTTCAAGCCATTCCTCAGGTTTTGATTAATCAGAAATGAGCATCTTGGAAGGTTTGTGCACAGAGAAGGAAGAGATCAAAGCAGTGCTTCCGGAAATTTAATATGCGTTCTCAGGAGTCCAGTGGCAGTGCGAAGTGGCCCCAGGCAAGGAACAAGTGAAGAATTTTAAAAGTTTAAACATAAACTGATAAAGACTTAAAAGGAGGTGATGGCATTAGTCATAAAAAGAAGAAAAAGAGACTGTGAGAAGCATCTTGAAGGAGGCTGTGTAGGTGTGAAATCGGCTTGGGATTTGAGGATAGCTCCACAATTCATCGTCTCTGTAACCCAGAGACCGAGGATTTTATTTTATGGCTGAGCTGCTCAGATGTATCTTTTTAAAAATTATTATTATTACAAATACATACCTGCAACCAGCTGGGTCCAGTTGCTTTTATGCATATGTGTTTTAGGACTAACCCCTTGGTATTGGATAGCTATTTAGGAGCATAACCCTGGGGAAAATTGATTCTCCCTCTGAGAAGTCATTAATTGCCTATAGTTCTTCGTGTAAGTGTAGGGCCCAATGAAACTTTCCTGATCTGTGCCAGCATGTCATATGGTGCTGTCATTTTAAGCGATCATCCTGTTGAGAGTTCATGGATGAGACTTCCCTGATCATTACGGAAAACTACACTGGACAAAATACAGAGAGCCAATGACCATAGGGTACCCATCCCCAATTCATACATCTATAACACAACCCCTACATCTAAGATTCAGGGAACATCTAGAAGAGAAGATACAAAACATGTAAGAGCCAGAGGGCTATACATTTCAAAATTTGCTTCTATGGAAAATGAAAAAAAAAAAAAAAAACAGTTTACTGGTCTGTGTTTGTTGGCAATAGGTCCATTCTTGCTATGAATATATAGATGTTGCTTCAGAAGGTGGCAAGTTCTTTATCTTTGCTGTCTTTCCCACACTAATGCCTGTTTACTACAGTTGGAACCGAATGGGAAGTTGCTTAGAACATTAGAGAGGATCTGTCCTTGCATTCAGTTCTAATACTATACTCAAGCTTGTGGCAATTGTTGAGAGCTAGATGGAATGGCACTGCCATATAGGGAAGAGCTATAAGACTTACATCTTTAGGTGTTTTAAAATAGAGAGAAAATACTACCAATGGTTAGAGGCCTAATTGAATTAATTAGGAGGGCAGCATTTTGTTGATATAAATTGAAGTTGAAAAGCAAGATTGTTCTAAGAGTGCAAAGAAGATAATTGGAATACAATAGACTCTCTTAATTAGAAAACAAACAGGTAGCACAGGGAAAGGGGATCGTTTGTTGCTTCATTTCCCACAAGGTAAGGTCGGCTTGATATTGCGTTTAGGTTGTATAGTTGGGCTGGAGAAATGTTTTTCTGTAATTTCTTGAAGCACAGTTTTTATGCAATGTGGCTCAGGTGTGAAGTCCCTGGAGACAGTAGCAGCAGGTAGAACAAACTGGTCTATGGCAGAAGGGTGCTGGAGGGAATTTCTGAGCAGCAGAGTCTAAGCCAATTCTCTTAGTCATTTCTGAAATCTGAATAGGATTTTTCACAACTTTAAAGCCTATTGTTTCTGGGTGCAGAATGGGTTCTACCTTCTCTCTTCATGTATGAAACAAAACAAACAAAAACCCAGGATGCCAGGCAGGGCAAGAAGGCCAAGACAGCCAAGACTAACCCATTGGAATGACCCTGACTAGAGGTTGTAAAGATCAAAAGGGAAAAAAGACAGAACAGACAGGATTTTAAGAAATGGAAACTGCCATTGAGCTAGGAACAGGACTACATCCAAGACAGGACTGTACAAACTCATGGAGCAGATAATTAAGTGGAAGAGAAATTTATTTCATGCTTGGTAGCTTGTCAAGGCGTCAGACTTAGACTGACAACCCTCCCAGTATCTGGAACGGTCTGAGTTTCCAGAAAACCTGTCCACAGACAGGTTTTCATTAAATTCTGAACCCTTGTGTGACCTAGGAATGTCACTTCACCTATAGGGCCTAGGACCCCTTATCTATTTTGGAAATGGTAGAAGAATGTATTCTTTAGAGTGGTCGTAAGAACAAAGTGAGAGAATGTGTGCCCAGCACAGCTTTGCAGAAAAATGACCTGCCAACGAATGTGTGCTGTTTCTCCTTTTCCTTTATATTCTTTCCTCAGGTAGGGCCTACTCAATCCCAGAAAGGTCAAATTGTTTCACAAGATGCATTTAGTCCAAGAGGACAGAGCTTTGCCAAGAACTGTTAGAAACTCGAAACGAGTCATATAACCTCACGGTTTCACAGATGCTGACAGACCCAAGACTCCTGGGTCTGAGATGATGGCTGAGTTACTCAGCACAGCAAGCGAGGTGAGCATCAATACTTTTACTGTTTCTCTGCACCAGTTCATGCAGGACAAAGAGAATCAGCAATGCCTGTATGCACTGTGGGGTGTGTGACTCGAGAGAGTTCCTGGGTTAACAAATACAAGGTTTGTATGAGAAACAGAAAACGTACCTGACCCACACTTTGGACTAGCCTGTTTTCCCAAGTCTATTCATTATGGAACATCCTTGAAATGGAAGCCTGGAAGGATAGCATCCAGTGCCTCTGCTTGCCAGACATACAAATGTGAACCACATGGAAAGATGGTTTCCAAAGGACAGAGCAGAAACACTCCATTTCTTTCTATCGTCTTCCCATGGTCATCAGTACAGAAGGTTTGCTGCATGTACCTCTACCCCATAAAGATGGTGCTACACACAGCCCACATCCCCCTATCTGCCTTTTTTTTCCATCTTTTTCCATGATGTTGGTGCTCCAGTCGGTCATCAGGAACTTGCTACCCACACTTTTTATCATAGCCCACAGCAGTGGAGGCTACTGTCCTAACTGTGGAACAGGGCTTGTCTATGGGAAAACTCATGTACGCTAAACCTCCATGAAAACTGTTAGTATGATGTGAAGAGAAGGCTATAGCATCTTTATTGTTTTCTCCACAGCTGGAAAAAAAATTGATCCCAGCTTGGAAACTTGAGGCAAACTGACGTCACTAAAATGGATTAGGAAATATAGTGTTTCAGATGTGAATCTTCAGGTGTGTGGGCCCAGGACCAGCTGCACGTCTGTAGTTAACAATAGGTCACCTATGTAGAACTACTTCATGCACACCAAATCATCTTCCTATTCCTGACGTTTCCATTATCATCTCTCCTCTAGTAAATACATGGTGATGGTACATGCTGTTAATCCCAGCACTTATGAAGCAGAGGAAGCTGAACCTCTGTGAGTTCAAGGCCAGCCTGGTATACAGAGCAAGTACCAAGACAGCCATGGTTACACAGAGAAACTATGTCTCAAAAAAAAAACAAAGAAAGAAACAAAGAAAGAAAGGAAAGAAAAAATGAGATGAGAAAGAAAAAAGCAAAGAAAAAAGAGAAAAAGACATGATCTTAAAAGGAAGTTCTTCCAGTATAAATGTGGCACGTTGGAAAACCTACTGCTGCTATTTACAAATGCTTCCAGAGGTCCATTCATTCAGTATCATTCAGTTCTAGACAGTGCTATCACCACTGGAATTCAGAGCTAATTATCTATTGCCTTGTTCATCCAGGATACTTTACTGGGATTCAGAAAGTAAGTAAGAAATGAGGATGTAAAGTTTGAAGCTTTATGATAAGGGAGTGACAAACTGATAGAGCCTGGGGGATAAGAGGGACATTTAATCCTATTTTGGAAGATCGAGAAGTTTATTGGTTTTCTTATAGAAATTAAATTTAAGCTGAAACTCCATGAATTAATCATTTTTAAATCTGTATTTTAGAGGTGAAGGAACTAAGACTTAAAGACTAAATGTCTAACCTGATACCAGATGGTCTGTAAATGATAAAATCAAGACTCAAATATACTTTCTGTGTGAATTTCCCCATAGATGCATTTATTGTGTTGTCTCTAAGCATACAGGGTTTTTGAAAACATCATCTATAGGAAATAAATCTTAAGAATGTAGGAGTAGGGTGATTTCAGGGTTTAGTATGAACATAGTTGCATGGACTTGAAGTAGAGGTAGAAATACAAAGCATACAACTGGTTTAGAAAGGTAAGAGATATAAGGCTGGGATAGAAGGAGACTTTGGAGAAACATGAAATGAGCCTTGAAAACAGAGCAAATGGTGCTATAAGTTCTTAGGAAATGTGGTGATTTAAATAAGAATGGCCCTTGTAAGCTCATATATTTGAAAGCTTAGTTACTAGGGTTGGAACTATTAGAAAGGATTAGAAGGATGAGGACTTTTGGCCTTGTTGTAGGAAATTTGTCACTTAGGGTGGGTTTTGAGATTTCAAAAGCCCACGCCAAGTCCAGTTCTCCCCTGCACTCACCTCCCCCACTGCTATGGATCAGACTGTAGCTCTCAATTACTTCTCCAGCCCCAGGCCTGTCATGCCTACTGCCATGCTCCCCCGCCATGATGATAATGGACAAAGTATCTGAAACTGGAAGCAAGTCCACAATGAAATACTTTCTTTTACAGGAATTGCCTTGGTCATGGTGCCTTTACACAGCAATCAAACTTTGACGAAGGCAGGGAGTAACAAAGATGAAAATGAATAAGAGGAGAAGGAAAGAGAGGATGGGAAGGAAAGGAAGACCAAAAGGGGAAGGATTATGCAAGTTGGCTTTACATTGATGTGACCAAATTTTGATATAATCAACTTATGAAAAATAAGGTTATTTTGGTTCATAGTTTCAGAGCTTTCTGTCCATAGTTAATTGTCTCTGTTATTTTCAAACTTATGGCAATAAGACCATCATGGTGGGGAGAATAGGGTATATCAATGCTACTCACTACTTGGTAGCTGAAAATTGAAAGAGTGAAGAAGAGGAACTAGGTTTCCACAATTCCTCCAAGACATGTTCTCAGTGACCTAATGTCCTCCCACTGTAAGCCTCATCTCTTGAAGTGTCATTACCTCCTAAGCTCCCTCAGACTAATGACTAAGCTATTAGCATAAGAGCCTTGGAGTATATGATCCAAAGCCAGAGAGATGGGGAAAAATACAGAGTAGAAAGAAAGAATAATCATTTAAGAGGTCATGGAAAAGAACTCTATGTGCTAGCAAAACTTAACTTGCTCTGTTTTATAGTTACACCTAACCCAGTGCTTTCAGGCCATTGCTCCTTAAAACAAAGAGACAATACTCCCTCTAGATCCCAGTAAAAAAGGAGAATCTTCAACCAGAGCATTGATTCCCAAAGCCCCTGCTTATTGAGTTCTTCAAAGGATCCAGACTAGTAGGTCACCCAGTCCTTGTCAAATATTACTGCTCTCACTTTGTCTAAGGCTTCTGCTATATGAGAGAGAAATGAAGTCGCAGACAATGAGAAGTGACTTCCTCTCTCTACTTTGACCCTACAGGACTCTGGAGTTTCCTTCAACTGACCTTGACATCTGGAATAAGTATAGTTTGCTGGAGTTGAGTCAGAGGCAATGCTGAAATAATCACCCACGAAAGTAGGAACTGTTTTGAATTGGGCCAGGGTTTATATCCTAGGCTGTGGTTCGAAACTCCCCTCCTACCCCTGAAGCAAAGCCAGATTCCTTTGAGTTTCAAATATCACCATTTAGCTGTTGGTTGTCCTGGACTCTCTTCTTCTGACTGAACTCTCAGCCAACCCAGGCAACATTTGGGTCCAATTTTATGGAAAAATTGGGTGAGCTCCTTGCCAAATTCCTATGAATCTTGTGTCAAACTTGGGGAGTTAGGCTGACTCGGAGTGTGGCCAAGTCTCCAGAGGAATTCTGTGGTTGCCTATTCCACAAAATGACAAGCAAAGGCCATGGGCTGAGCTACCTCCAAGGAAGTAGTTTAATCTACGGCACTCCAGACTGAGAGCTTTTTAACCACAGAATTTGTGTTCTCATAGAGTTCTGTGGTCATTTAGGAGAGCTCGACGTCTGCTCAGTTTTCTTTCCCATCACCCCATCATATATCTCATCATCCATGTAAACAAAAGCAGAGAAGTGCAGAGGAAAGATAAACCAGTCATCCAAGGTCAAGAAGTAAGACAGTGGCTAAACTTGGCTCTCGGCTGGAGTTAATGGATTCTTCTGTAGAATGTTCCAGAATCTGGACCTTGGATGCCTTCAGTCTCATAATTTTTATTTTGTGATAAGTTAGTCCTTTACATCAACAACGTAGAAGATCTAGTAGATCCCTTCTCTGGAAAGTTTCCTGTGAGATGGTATTTATATGCAGGGAGTTAATTAAGAGTGTTCTTAGGAGTGACACGGGAGATAATAAGGGAAACAGGTCAGGGCATAAGGAGAATTCATAAGTGAGGAATAAAATGATCTCCTGAGCAGCTTTGGCAATGTGGCCGTGGGTTTGTACAGTCTTTTGTGGGAACTATATCTTGGAGATAGAAATGCCCGCAGGAAAGAATGTGTCTTTTATTAGAGAGAGATGTCCAGGGAAGGCCTTTAGAGAGCTTGGAAGGCGATATTCCTGGGAACTAGAGAACCTTGGTTTAGAAAGAGGCAATGTGCCACAGATCTGCATTAGGAAGAAGAATATGAGTCTATGCTGAGAACTCACAGTACTGCTGCCAGATTCAAAGTGAATCCAGTGATATGATACTGTTCAGAGGACCAGAGTAGAACCCAGGGATACTAAGACATTAAAAAACAGACCAGCTCAGGAGATCGGAGACAAACATAAACTCTGTAATATATACATTGAAATAATATGTCTGGGTAAAATTGGGTTTAAGATGGTCATTGATGGTCATGGGCTGGGAGGAGGAGGAGTTGAAATAAGACAAAAATGGTGTGCATGTGAAAAGGAATGCAATATAGCTCAGATGGCTGTGGAATTTCCAGAACTAACTGAAGTCTATAAGCTTTGAGCTGTGTCTAGTATCTAGTACAAACACTCTAGTATCCCTAGTTTCTTTCCAAATATTAATAGGAATCTTTCTCAAATCTTGGTTTCGGTGATAATGTGTCCCAGGGCCAGGCTGACTGGTTACAGGTCACCAAATGAGCAGACATGAATTGTAGGATTTGCTTACAATGTGCTGATTTGGATCTATTTGTTTCTATGTATCTATTGTTCTCATCCGCTTCCAGTACTCAAATCATTCATTGTCCTGAGATACATGGCAATGTGACTACTTCTACTTCCTAAACTGTGTAGTAATATGGAGTTCTTCTCTCCCCCTACTTCAGCAATGGATAGGTAACCTAGGAGCACATGCTGGACCAGAGCTCTCTCACTGAGCACAGATGCATTTTTAATGACTTTCCCTTCCCCTTTTTTACTTCGTGTCTTAGTCCGGGTTTCTATTCCTGCATAAAACATCATGACCAAGAAGCAAGTTGGGGTGGAAAGGATTTATTCAGCTTACACTTCCACGTTGCTGTTCATCACCAAAGGAAGTCAGGACAGGAACTCACACAGGGTAGAAACTTGGAGGCAGGAGCTGATGCAGAGGCCATGGAGGGATGTTACTTACTGGCTTGCTTTCCCTGACTTTCTCAGCTTGCTTTCTTATAGAACCCAAGACTACCAGCCCAGGGATGGCACCACCCACAATGGGCTGGGTCCTCCCCCTTGATCACTAATTGAGAAACTGCCTTCCAGCTGGATTCTCTGGACGTATTTCCTCAAGGGAGGCTCCTTTCTCTGTGGTAACTCCAGCTTGTGTCAAGTTGACATACAAAACCAGCTAGTACACTTCTCACTATATTTTTTCCACAACATGGTATCTTTTGTGTCAAAAATAGGCAGGCCACTTAGGCACCTTTGCTGCTGTAATTATTTTAGTTATTGCTTAGATTTATTCTTCTTGAGCAAGTTTATCTTAAGGTGGTTTCTTGGTTCTCTGAACACATCTGAAGTTCTCTTCCCTGCATATGCTATGGTCTTCCCATCCTCTGGAACCCTGTTTGTGACAGTTTAGTTTTAATTGTTAACTTGACACACTCTAGAACCACCCGAGAAGGGAATTAGGCTAACATGGCTTTTCTGGGTAGAGTTAGCCTGCGGGAGTGTCTGTGAAGGGGCGTCTTAGTTATAGTAATGGATGGGGAAGAAAAGGACCATTCATTGTAGGTGGCACTATTCCTGAACTGTGCAAATGGAGACTGAAAGCTGGGCACTAGGATATATGCGTTAATTCATTGTTTTCTGTTCCTAATTATAGTTGTGGTATGATCAGTTGTGACAGGCTATAGCCTGGAATTATGAGCCAGATAAACCCCTTCTCCCCTAAGTTGCCTTTGTCAGGGTATTTGTTCTCAAGTAGTTTAGTTGTTTAATTAAATCGATTCTTGGACATCTTTATGCATATGCACAATGCCTTCTGATTCCTGTTGCGACCTACTCTCCTCCATCATTTCTCTCCCATCCCTGTCAACCCCATCTCCATTATACAAATCCCTTTTCATATTCATATTCCTGTTTTATTTTCTTATGTTTTCTGTATGAACATGGGTTTGGAACTCTCCATTGGCGCCTGGTGTGCTTATCTCAGCTAATGGCAGTGATTCCTCAATTCTTAGAATCTACTATTGGCCACTAGTTTGGGTGAGACATATGGAGTGGGTATTATTTCTTGTACCCTCTCTTATCCCCAGATAGCTATTGACGGGGTCATTCTTTTGTAGGCACCGTGTCATCAGGCACAGTTGCATTGAGTTTATGATTGGGATTGCTAAAACCTGGCCAGAAGATGGCATTCCTAATAGTTCTGTTTTCTACCTTTTGGTTCTCATAGTCTTTTCATACACTCGTCCACAATTTTCTATCACTGCCTTCTATCATAGCAAATGGAAACTAAGATACCATCCCATTCCACCCATTTGAGAGGCCATGATATGATGATCTTCAATTGTTGTGGCTTGTTACGGCCTATCTCAACAGCATTGTGTGTTGGTAACTGTAGGGACATTGAACATATGACATTCTAACCGCCTGATGACCTGCAGCTATTCATGTATTCATCCTCTTTGAAGTCTTTTCTGGCTTTTGTCCCATCTTGATGAAACTTGACTGTTCTTGCCCTTTTTGGTATCTACCTTCTCTTCTCCTCTTCTGTCCATTCTTCCCCCTTCTCTCCTCTTCTACCCCCTTTCCATTTCTGTTCTTGTTCTCTGTCTTCCCTTACTTCTCTGCCCTTTGTCAACCTATCCTATCTTATCCCATCCCACCACCACCCTACCCACCCCACCCCAGCCCAGCCCACCCCAGCCCATCCTATCCTCAACTGAAATTTCCAGATGAAACAGATTATATGTAAGCATCATTAAGTTTCCAGTTATAATACAGTATCAATAATATCCATCATCTAGTTTGCTAGATCATCAACCTATTACCTGAGCAACCTATTTAGAAATAATAAAATTGTTTGATTGATTTACCTTTCTAAAACCACTGAGAGAACCAGATAAACATCAAAATGACGATTACAATTCTAAGTTAAATTCTAATCAAAACAGTGGCGCTGCTTAACTCTTGACTCATGATTTAGTTACCTCAACAAGATGAATAGTTCTAACTTCAAAGTTAACTTCTTTGATGACTAGCCTTTCAAACTTCAATTATTGTTCTCATGCATAAAATTGGAATGACTATCAACAGACAGGACAGTGGTACAAGCTGGTCAGTGATAAAGCTACACATTTCCAAATGCAGAAGTCTGAAAGATGGAACTAACTATGCTGGCTGTGGCCTGACCCCCAAGTCTTGACTCCACAGAGAGTCAGCATCAATAGAGTGTGAGAAGGCAAGAAGTTGGAGAGCATTTGTTTTCTACCAGTTAACTAGTCCTAAAGAAGATAACCTAATGGTTTAAGTAACATGGGCTAAAAAAATACCTCTCTCTAATTTATAAGGCTGATTTACATTCCAGTCGCTACCTAATTATTCATATGGGAATTTTCCACATCTCTAGTCTCAGTGGAATGCTGTCCCTCAGGTTTCAGGCTGCCTTCTCTCTGCCACTCAGCACGTGGATGACCCAATCCCCCCCCTCAGTTATTTCCCGTGGGCTTAGGGAACGCAAACTCATTTTGACATTTTCCTGAACACAACATGGTCTGAACCCCCAAAAGCCATACAAAGCATTTCAGAGCAAATATAAGAACCATTTGAGCTGGTCTTCTGTTTTGCATTATCTGCACGGCTCCTCACTTCCTCTTTAGCAGATAATCAAGACCTAGCAGCAGGCACGGTGCTTAACAAGACTTCAAAATCACAGAGAACTCTGCAGGACATTGAAACATCTTAGGCGTAAAACTCATAACCCCTGTATTTGCACCTGATAACAGACTGCCTTGGGGAAGGGTTGTAGACTACGTGGGGCCATCCTCACAGCTCCAGTTCAGGACAGGGTTTTTAAAAGGGAACACTGATGTCAGCTGTCTTGAATCAAAATCAGATAGAGTCTCCAAGACCAGAGGGAACAGAAAGTATGTCTTGCATTGCAAAGATGCTGATTGTTTTAGATCAACTTATACAAACTTTTAAAAGAAGAAAGAGAAGACAGGAAAGAGAGATATTTTCCTTTTCAGCTAAGAAATTCCTTAACTGCATTGAGCCAAATGTAGCCCTCCTGCTGTTTGTTCCTTAATTCTCCAGTCACCTCCACGTCCCAATTAAGCATACAGTAGAATTGAACTAAATGGAATCAGCTTGTTGCCTAATGATCTTTTAGAAAACTCCCAAAACCTAGGAATGTTGACTAATTTTTATTTCAATTACCTTTAATTGAAAAAAATATAAAGCCCCCAAGATTGAATGCATGCCATTAATGCTTACATAAGCCATATGGATTGTTTGCCATAGTCCTCTTCCTTCTACCCATGTGAGCATCAGATGGCTTGTTATTCCATTTCCAATTTCGGTGAAATAAACTCATTTAAAAAAAAAAAAGAAATGTATTTATTTTTACATGTATGAGTGTCTTGCCTGCATGCATGTATGTGCTTGGTGCCTATAGAGGCAAGAAACAGGCATTGGATCTCTGGGACTAGATTTAGTAAAGATTGTGAGTCACCATATCGATCCTGGGAATTGACCCTGTGTCCTATGCAAGAGCAGCTGATGCTCTTACCTGCTGAGTAAGGCTATCTCTCCAGATAGATGATAGATGGCTATCTCTCCAGCCCCAAGATCAATTTTCTTATAGTCCACATATGAATAAGATTATGTAAAACTTTGCTTTCTTTGCCTGGCTTATTTTGCTTAACATAATATATGTTGTATCTGATGAGAGGATTTCATTCTTATTCTGGGTGAACCCACTGTGCATTTGCACCATATTTTATCCATTGTTTAGTTAACAGTACTAAGTGCTCCACTTTGCAGCTGGAGTGAAAGTGCTACACCAAACACGGGGCACAGCTGTTTCTTCAACAGAAGGATTTTCACTGATGTTTTACCAATGGTCGGGAGTGTGTTTCCTCCGAGTTCATTCTATTTGTAATTTGCATTCATATACCAACTTGCATTCCTAAGGACAGCAAGGAAGCCTTCCTTATTCTCCCATTCTCTGCTGGAGCCTTCATCTCTGTGATGACATTCACTCTTCCTGGAAGAGGATGCACTTTCTGGTGACACTTTCTGGTGATTAGTGACATTAAAGCAAGTTTTTATAGATTACTTGGCCATTTTGCGATTTTCTTTTGAGCATGTTTTCTAAGTTCGTATTGCCCATTTAAAAACTCAGGTTATTTGACATATTTTACTCTTGAGTTTTTAAAGTGTCTTGTGTAGTCTAGACTTTGCCCTCTTGTCAGATAAATAGCTGGTGGGCATTCTTTCCCACTTCAGGCTGTCTCGTCACCCTGGTGACTTTTCCATTTGCTGTATAGGAGCTTGTTGACTTGCTTCTATGTGTCACTTTGCTCATTTCCTGTGCTTTGGAGTGTTAAAAAAAAAGATTCTTGCCCATTTCAGTGTCCTGTGACATTGTCTCTCTCTCTTTTTTTCCTTCTGGGACTTTAATAGCTTCAGTTCTAATACTTACATTTTAATCCAGTTTGAGTTGATTTCTGTAACTGGTTAGAACTAGAGGTCGGCTTTCACTCTTTTGCATGGTGGACACCCAATTCTCCCTGCACCACTTCTGTTCACTCTGAAACTCATGTTGTTAGACATTTGTCAAAATTAGCTGTCTGTATGTTCACAGCTTTCCATCTAAGTTAACTCCTTCTGCCTCATTTCTCTTTTTTGCCTGTTTTGAATGTCATTTGACAGGTTGTTTTCGTGGTAATAGCTCAATAGCATGTTTTAATGGCAGGTAGTCTACTGCCTCCTATCTCATTGGGTTTTCTAAAATGGCTTTTGACTATTAATAGATTTTGTTGTTGCTGCTGCTGTTGTTGTTATTATTCTATATAAATTTAGCATTGTTTTTCTTGCTGTATGAACAATGCCATTGCTATTTTGACAAGTAGTACACTGAATTTAATAAGGTCCTCCAGATATTGCCATGGTCATTTTAACAATATTAATTCATTGTAATCATAGGGTGTCTTGCCATCTCTGTGTGTCCTTTTCAATTTTTTTTATTTGTGTTTTGCACATTTGTGGTAGAGATGTTTCCACCTGACTGGTTAAATCTGCTCCTGGGAACTTTGTTTTCCTGTTTAGACTTCTCAAACCTAAGCAGCAAAAGAGGAATCCTGTGTCTTGGCTTGATGAAGAGAGAGCACTCAACATAGAAGTGTGAATGGACCAAAATGGTGTGTGCCATCATAACTAGAAGGGCCTCTGTAAGGCCTGCACGCTCACTCAGGTTCTTCCTGGATTCCTGGGTCACATCTTTCTGCACAGAGCAGAGCACCAACCACCTGAGTCCTTAAGAGAGAAACCTTGAAAGGTGTGGCCACTGCTGTGGCTTCAGTTCTTTCCAGCTTTAAACCGTGTCAAGGTGCCATATTTGGGGGTAGACTTTCCTTCATCTCATCAAAAGGCCTCAGTAAACAGGGTAGGGGACCTGGCTTTGTGAGGTGGGTGTGAGAAGAGTGCGGGAAGTCATGAAGAAGGAGCATTGAATAACAAAGGTAACAGTGAGGACAAAGAGGGCAAGAAGGGACAATGGATGTTCATTCTGTGGATTAAGAGCCTAACTTAGTGGCCCAGAAACTAAGAAAAGAATGGTTTTGTTCTTCCAGAGGACCCCACATTTGCTTCCAGCACCCACTTCAAGTGGCTCATAATCACCTTTACAAACCATCTTTATAACTTCAGCTCCAAGGAATCTGCTGTGAATACCTATATACATACACATAGATGCACACACACACACACACACACACACACAGAGAGAGAGAGAGAGAGAGAGAGAGAGAGAGAGAGAGAGAGAGAGAGAGAGAGAGGAGGGATAAGGATATTTAAAAATTAGGACATGTGAGCAGTAACATCTATAACTATTTGAGGAAGGATCTGGAAATTAACCAAAGACTCCCAGCCATGTTTGGAATGTCCACTTTCATCAAATAAAAATTCGCTGTCCCATAGGCATAGACCCAGGCTTACCTTCTTGGATTTGAACCTGCCATCACTACTCTTCTGCAAGCTTTTCATCCTGAAAATTTACCTGTTCTAAAATATTAGTAAGATAAATGCTAACCTTAGAAACATTTGCCATGCATTCCTTTCATCTAGGGACTTCTCACTTTTATGTTTTACTATTGTACATTTATAAAAATCTTCCATCGGATCAACTCTATAAAATGTTCTTTGTAAGGAATTCCCAGCTAAGAAGCAGAAGGGGTTAGAGGGTTCATCATGCGAATGAAGAGGAAGATGGCAGTTACAGTAACCAGGGTGGTAGAAGATGGAATTACAAGAGTTTAAATTAGATATGGCAGAGAGTTAAAAATGAGGCTTGGGTTGCCTCCAACACAGAACAGGGCTTATGCTAGGGATTATAACCAAATTAAGAACTATTCCTACCATATAGGAATGATATCCATTACGGATGGACTTATTTAATTTTGTCTTGGAAAATCTTAGAAATCTTGACAATAGCAGAGAGAGAGGGAGAGAGAGTAGTAAATGGTAGCTGACTTAAGAGAAAAGTAAACAACAACAAAACATCCTATAGAGCTTGTGCCTAAGACTCTTTCCTCCTTTTCCCCACCAACTTGGGAGGCAAGAGCTGGTACTCACCCAGAGACATCACTTTCAACAAGGTACAAAAACAGGCTTCTATTATACCATGTGTATTCTTCCAAACAAAAGTGTTCTGGGCTTGCGCTATCCGTGGCACATTTTCTCAGAATCAATCAAGTCCCCTCATTCAGCTGAAGTCCAATGGCATTGTCTGTCCCTTCCTCCAGGAGCTGATCTCTGCCAGGTAGAAAATTAAGTTTCCTTCCCTCTTCTCTTTAGACACAATGCTTCAGCATCCCAGAACCCTTGCTCTGTGTGGGAAACCGACTTCCTGTCTCAATAAACAGGCACACACAGGCTTTTTCTGGACACATAATGGGGCCTTTTTGATTTTATACAAAAATCATTCGACACTTAACACATCAATGAGGCCACTTAAGCTCTGCTGCATTTGAATTAAAGGGGAATTGTGTGATCAAAGGGTGTGAAAAGAACCACACAGGGCGTTCTTCAGATCCTCAACTTTTGTTACATTTGATACATAACAAGCCCAATAAATATGCTTATCCCAGGAGCTAGGTTCATTATCTCATACCCTTAAGCCTGGGGAAAGGACTCCCATATTCTCCTTCATCCTAGTGTCCCTTGGCTTCTTTTGCTGGGTTTTGGTGAGGAAATGAGAAATACTTGCATGTTTTACGGGGCTGTGGGTCAGGTTGAGGGATGAAGTCATTTTGTCTTGAGTCTTTGTTGCTATTTAACTAAATAAAAATGTACATACATATTTATATATGGATATGTATATATCTACCTCATTGATGATATTCATATAATTATAAATAATATACGCATTTCAGATATATACATTACTAGAGTTACTATCACACACACATTAACAAAACTTGGGTAATTTCATTTTCTTAGCAAATATGGCGTACAAGGCAAATAGAGACACGAAAACTCTTGAATGTTTCGAATTGAGTTGGTGGGTAGGGCATTCTATAGCTTTTTTACAGCCTTTCATGCCATAGACAAGCATAGCTTCTGGGAATGTTACTCAGTATTTAACATTTGCTGGGATTTTTTTTTTTTTTTTTTTTTTTTTTTTTTTTTTTTACTGTACAATGTGTTCTAAACAGATTTGCAAATAGTCTAAAGAGAATTCAGGCAGCCTCATAGGCCAGGTATCTCAGCATATGTGTGTGTGTGTGTATGTGTAGTTTTTGAATCATAACTGAATTACTAGGAAAATATGTGTCTTATACAAGTATATAAAATCCTCAAACAGCAAACTATGCATTCAGTGACTTGGAGTTAATAGACTACAGCATCATTTAAATTCATGTAATTCAGTCAACATTAGGTTGGGATAGATTCCTTTAGATAGACATTGAACAGAATTTCTGAATTGTTCATATGTTCAATTCATATTGATTGTTCAATTCATGTTCTGAATTGAAATATCTATATCTATATCTATATCTATATCTATATCTATCTATCTATCTATCTATCTATCTATCTATCTATCTATATATATATATATTATCCCTTCTCATCCAAGAAGTTTAAATTGGAATTAATTAACTCAAACATAATAGGAGACCAATTACAAGCCAATCACTCTCCTCTGTGAAAGGCTTCCCTTCTGCTCAGTAGCAGAAGTGAAGTGGAGACAAACAATGACAATGTAGATGTGGGAAAAAAGAAAATCTCAAGTGGTACCTAGAAGAGGAAAGTAGACTCCAGCAACCCATGTAGCACAGAGAGAATCTCCAGGACACACTCAAACGTGTATGTCTGCACATGGTGTTAGAAGATGAACGAAAGGATTGGAAGTTTACCAGACACAAGGGTAAGGGGGAAACGATGTCAGTTAAGATGTATGTAATACATGGTTGGAGGAAGCTTAGTAAGAATGGTACCTGAGGTTTCAGTTTTCGTTGGAGAGTAGGTGGGTCAGCTAATGCTGGCAAAATGAGGTAGGACTGGGTCACCAAGGGTCATGCATGCCAAGTTAAGAAGCAGAGGGTAGACACTGACCTTAGCTTACACTTTGACTTCTGTTGGGATTATAGCAGCTGAATTTGAGCACAGTTAGCACCTGGGTTAGCAAAAGTCCTCACAAGTGTGTGCTTTCCTTCCACCTGTGCACAATTCTTAAAATAAACTCAAGCATCCTACAGGAAATAGGGGAAGGAAGGGGGTGGGTGGAGGTTTACTACTCAGTACTGAGCCCCCGGTGGTGGAAGCATTTGATGTTACATTGTTCCTTGCTTACTTAGTGTTGCTCAGTCCCTGTGCTTTCCTGGGCCCTGGTTCCCCATCTGCAAGTGAGAGCATCGTGATCCATTTCAGATGTGCGCTTCATCATTTGGAGACAAGTTCTTTGACTACAAATGCTCTCGGTGTCCTCATCAGATTGTATGAATAATTCATGGTGAACCTCATGTGGGACTGGATTATATTTGGATAGTTTATGTTGATCGTTCTTCAGCCAGGCTGCTGTGACTCATCACAACCTTTGGTGGCATTTTTCAAGGGTAAAGAACATGAAACACAAGGGCTCATTTTAAAGAAAAGGAAATAAGGAAAAGAAAAAAAAAATCAACATGAGGGGAACTGAAAGCAGAGGGCAAAATCACAGTGGTTGGCTTCATATGTGTTTAAAGATCACTATTCATAACAAAGGAGTCTGGGAAAAATAGAGAGAGAAACAAGGTTTTCATTCTCCTTCCCAAGTCCCTAATAACCACCATTCTACTTGGCTTCCAGGAGCTCAACTTTTCTATATTTTGCTTAGAAGTGAGATTTATGCAGTATTTGTCATTCTCTGTGTGGCCTATTTCATTTAGTGTCATGATCTCCAGATTCGTCCATGCAGTCAGTGAAACTGGTTCTTTTTTTGTCAAGTCTGAATAGCATTCCCCGTGTGTTTGCAGTGCGTTGCTCATGTCCTTTTATCAGCTGACGAAACACTCATGTCAGCTGTGTGTCTTGGCTACTGTGGAGAGTGCAGCAAGAAAACCTTGCAGGATAGGTATCCTTCGGATATCCTAATTTAAATTTAGATACCTTTTGCATAGTGATATTGTTAAAGTATATGGAAGAACTCTTTTTAATTTTTGAGGCCTCTGCATACTCGTTTTCTATAGTGGTTATATTTATTTACATTTCTGTCAACAAATTTTGTTTGTTTGTTTGTTTTGCATATTCATTTTACATCCTGCTCATTGGCCCCCTCCTGATCACTGCTTCCCACAATCCTTGCCCTGTCCCTCTTCCCCACTCCTCTGAGTGGATGGGGTCCCCTTGGGTATCCTCTCCATCATGCCACTTCAGGTCTCTGTGAGGCTAGGTGCATCATCTCCAACTGAGGCCAGACAAAGCTGCCCAGCTAGAACATATCCCATATACAGGCAACAGCTTTTAGGATCGCCCCTGCTCTACTTGTTCAGAACCCACATGAAGACCAAGCTGCACATCTGCTACATATGTGTAGAGAGACATAGGTCCAGACCATATATGTTCTTTGGTTGGTGATTCAGCCTCTGAGAGTCTAAAGGGTACAGGTTAGTTGATCTTCCTGTGGTGCTCCTATCCCCTTAGAGGCTGCAATCCTTTCTCCTGTTCTTCCATAATAGTCCCCAAGCTCCATCCACTGTTTGGCTGTGGGTGTCTGTATCTGTCTGAGTCAGCTGCTGGGTGGAGCCTCTCAGAGGACAACCAAACTAGACTCTTGTTTTCAAGTATAACAGAGTTTCTTTAATAGTGTCAGAGATTTGTGCTTGCCCATGGGATGGGTATTAAGTTCGACCAATTATTGGTTGGCCATTCCATCAGTCTCTGTCTATCCCTCATCCCTGCATATAGATCCTGAAAGAGGAATTCTCAACATTCAGGAAAAATAAAACATCCAGGAGATCCAAAACAATCCTGAACAATAAAAGAACTTCAGGAGAAATCTCCATCCCTGACCTCAAACTATACTACAGAGCAATAGTGATAAAAATACTGCATGATATTGGTACAGAAACAGACATGTTGATCAATGGAATTGAATTGAAGACCCAGATATAAAACCACACACCTATGGATACTTGATTTTGATAAAGAAGCCAAAACCATACAATGGCAAAAAGAAAGCATCTTCAACAAATGGTGCTAGTCTAACTGCATGTCTACATATAGAAGAATGCAAATTGATCCATGTTTAAAACCCTAGCACAAAACTCAAATCCAAGTGGATCAAGGACCTCAACATAAAACTAGATATACTAAATCTTATAGAAGAGAGAGTTGTAAATAACCTTGAACACGTTGGTACAGGAGACAATTTCCTGAACAACAGCAACAAAAAACAATGGCTCAGTCTCTAAGATCAACAATTGGCAAATAGAGCCTCATAAAATTGCAAAGCTTCTGTAAAGCAAAGGACACTGTCAATAGAACAGAACAGCAGCCTTCAGACTTGGAAAAGATCTTTACTAACCCTACATCTGACAGAAGGCCAATATTCAAAATTTGTAAAGAACTCAAGAAGTTAAACACCATCAACAATGTTTCTATGTGGAGTTTGGTACCATGGTGCCAAGCCCTTCTCTGCCTACGTTTTCCTACTGGGGCAGCAACCTTAATGAATGCATGTTAACACAAATTGAGTACTTTCTAAAAACTGGATGCTCTATGACTTGATGAAGTTATCACCTGACCTCTCAAGCAAGTGTATGACAACATTACCAGTGTATGTGTAACAGCATTAAGGCTTAAGAATTTGAGTTACACTGGTGTCACAAAGTCCTTAATTCCAACCCTCAGGAGGCAGAGGCAGGCAGGTCATTTTGAGTTTGAGGATAGCTTAACCTACATAGTGAGTTCTAAGCCAGAAAGAGCTCTGTAGTGAGACAAATAAATAAATAAATAAATAAATAAATAAATAAATAAATAGTTACATGATAGACAAGGACCCACAGCTGCTGGGTGGGATGGATAGCAGGAATTTATTACCATACCTTTCTAGCTCCAAAGTTTCTAACTCATCTACTTTGGTACCATCATTACTTGCCTCTGTTTCTCAACTGGGCATCACTCTGAGATAGAGGGTTGAACGTAATTTTTTTTCTTAAAGCAAAATACATCAAAAAAGTGAAATCAGTAGTTCAAAGAGAATCTCAACTGTGGTGGTTCCATATGAAAGTATTTTAACACTTGGTCCTATTTGGGAAGATCAGGAAACCCTTTGAAGGAGGAGCTTTGCTGGCGGAAGTACGTCATCATTGGGGGTGGGCTTTGAGAGTTCACAGTTCATCCGGGTTCCAGCTCTCTGCACTGTCTGGTTAAAGACCTCTCAGCTTCCTGCTTTGAGCTCCTGTGGCCATGGACTTCTGGAACCATATAGCAAAATAAACTCTTCCATAACTCACATTAGGTCACACCGTTTTATCACAGCAACGAAAAATAACTAACACAGCAACTTCTCAGCCTTTGAGTAGGGAACAGAAGGCACTGAGTATATTGTCCTGGTCAAGGGTGGACCCACATCTGTGACCTTGGTGGAATTACTACACTATCCATCTCTGCCTTGCAGCCACCTTCCATGGTGCCTCAGTGCTTTGGGGTAAGTCTGACTGAGTCCAGCACTCCCTGTGCCGGATTCTGGGTCTGTGATCTAATATTTATTTTACCTTTTAAGATTGGAGCAGCAGATAAGAGAAGAAACCGTCTACTTCACTCGCATTTCAAGAGAAAAGAAACAAGTCTAGTTCTTTCTCCTTCAGTCTTCCCCGGCTCTTTTTCATCGCTTCTCTTACTCCTGTGCCTCACTGAACCTTCGTCCCTTCCACCCCCCACACCCTATCCCACTCCGCCTTGGTGGGCCCACAAGAAAGGTGCCACACAATGAACAATAAAATACATGGTTGAGACTTTGTCTTTCTCTTGCCTTCAAGTACATGTTATCATAACTCCCCTAGAATTAGAGATACAGGAAGTTGTGAGGCATCCAACGTGGGCTGTCGGACCTATATTCAGCTCGTCTGGAAGAGCAGAGAGCATTAACCCTGGCCCATTCGTCTAGCCCTAAAGAGTAATGATTTTTAAAATAAAAAACGTTATCAAAATGATCATTTTTAAAGCAAGTGAAGGGAGTATGAGTGTACATAAATTCTCCTATTTGTGTACTGTTTTAGTGCGTGTCATTCATCAAGTTATGCCCAGGTGTTTTTCAAAAAGGCTCGTGTGTTTTTCTGTCATCTCCCTCCTTGCATTTTAATGGAACTATCCTTTTTTTTTTTCTTTCTGAATAAAACATCTCCTAAGGAAAAAAATTGTACTCATTATTTTGATTTCGATGTTTTTACATAGCCTTTACCTCCTTACATCATGCGGGAGTAATTCCGTTGTTCATTGTCTTAAAGGTTTGTGCCGCCGCCATCCTGCTCTGTCGGATTCCTGAAAGTCCTTATGTGACAGCACATGCCTAACTTCACAAGTTGTCTTTTAAGAGTCCAGGATTTTTAAGATATAAAATTGACATATGTTACTTACAAAGTTAATCACTTAACAATTATAAGCAAACACATTTCTTCAAAATGTCTATCTGATGTCAAAACAATTGGTCAATTTTACAAAAAAAAAAAAATTAGCTAAATGAAATCATACAAATGAAACTGTCTACTAAAACTTCAGCGTTTCACTTAACTGCATTCCTTTCATTTTGTGATAAAATATCTTGGATATATGGAGCTTCAAGTTACAAATATTTAGCAGATTTTAAAAAACCCATCCATTTAAATTTTTATGCATGTATGATACACGCTTTCAATTTGTGTGTGTGTGTGCGCGTGCGTGTGTAGATACTGTGGAGTTATTTGAGGAAGAACATATATTTCTTCTTAAGTTGTTATATTTAATATAAAAGGAAAGAATGTATTACATCTATGGTTGTATTTCCCATAAAAGGGAAGGATATATCTTATATTTATCATCGTTATATTTAATATGCCTATGGCTACATTTGAAAGCCTGGACACAATTTTCCATAAAGAAAGTATTAAATACTAAAGACGCAGGTACATTTTGTCTGTAATATGCCATGTTTTGAAAGGTTCCTTCAGGCCAGGCATATACGCAGCCTTGCTATAATCTAAGATGAAGGATGCTTGCATTGAGAACATCACTTGATCCCAAGCTGGTTTTTATTTAGTTTTACAAGAGAATCACAGAAAATGACCAGCATTTGCCTTTCACCTGAGTTTCAGGTGCTCCATCGGGAAGCCGGTGACTAGGAAGCAGTGTGTCATACTTTCTGTCTACAGGAAGACAGAGGTTCCCAAGCTGATGAGAATACACAGTCTCTTTTAATTTGGAGAATCCCTTCAAGATAGTAAGAATCTGGCAGATGCTTCTGATGAGAAATTCTCGGTGTCTTCTCATCTGCTGCTCAGATCTTTAAGTTTATGGGATGGGATACACTATCCACTGCAGTGGAAAATGAACCAGGCGCTTTAACAAGGCGTCTTAGGAACATAATGACTGAGCGTCAATCTGTGTGTTGTTAAAGGAAAAATATTCCTGAGAGTTAAGGGAAAAAAACCTCCTTCATCCATTACATAGGGGGAGGAAGTTAGGACTGAAGGAGGTAGAGGAGGAAGACAGATGAGGAGGAGGAGGATAAAGAGAAGGAGAAAGAGTATGAAGAGGAAGAGGAGGGCTAAAAGAAGGAGGAGGAGGGTTGGGAAAAACCCGTAAGTCATCCAAGGTTGATTTTAAGGCCAATGAGTATAATATGCAGCACCACTGCTAAGTGCCAAGTTTCCCATTCTCTCTCCAGGTTTCGAATTGAGTCGCATTCTCGGCACCTGCTAGGCAAGCTCTCTACCACTAAGCTACAATCCTAGTCCCAGTATCACCTTTGGAGGAGAACATTTTTTAATTGGCCAGGTAATACACTTCCATGGGACGAGTAACCACTTTAATATTTCTAGAAAAGCAAGCTGGAAGGCAGCTTCCCAAACGCTCCATTTATGCACTACTTAATGAATATAGATGTTTATATTTGCATCATAATGAGGCATAGGATTTTTTTTCTAAAATATACTCTATCTTGTACCTAGAAAAGTTCACCTAATGCGTTACTTGGTCCTGAAGACAAAGTTGGGCTGAGAGTGTATCTCAGTGATAGAGTGTTTTCTTCCTATGTCCAAGATACTGGCTTTAATGCTGCCCTGGTCCAGCAAGATAAAAATGCATCAGTTGTATATCTAGAAAATTTAACAATACCAGATTAACATTCATAATTATATTATTTCAAAAGTCACATGTCTGAAGCCTTGATTTTGAGCGTGGATTCTAAGAAACGGAAGCTACCACTAACACTAAACATTTACAAAGCTTAAGAGAAACCTACGCCAGAAGACCCCTTAAGACATCCTGTTGAACAGGTATACTTGTGGATTTGTCATTTATGATATAAACCAGGTCCAACATGGTACCAGGTGATATGTGTTCAAAATAACGCCTTCCACCATTGTTCTGGGTACTTAAGAGTTAACTCTTCAGCAACACGAATACAGGCGAATCAAAGAGATTCTCTTGTTCCGTTGACCTGGACACTCCAGCTGGTGTCTCAAACACTAAGAACAGCATCCTTTCTAAATCAACCTTATGAATACAAAGAAAAAAACCCCACTTCACATTGCAGTTCATGTAAATCAGGGTCTGATTGGCTCTACTTAGTCCTCCCATCAACAGAGTTAATTCTCTATCTCAGGTGAGTGACAACGTTCTGAAAAGAAGTTTTGTGGCGACAGAAAATACCACAAGACTAAGTGATGGCTAAGTAAAACCTCATCGTCTCCTCACATCCATGCCCATATTTGTGTTTGTATCTTTGAACTAGGCTCCCTGTCACAAATAAGACTGGACAAAGGATACGAAATGGTAATTGAAGATTTTTGAACAACAGGCAATGCAGACTAGTGATTACTGGATGTAAAGAAACAAGATGGGATCTGTTCCATCATCTTGCAGGAGACGCTTTCTAAAGTTCAGAGCAGAAATCATATCATGCTCATTCTTGATTAAAGAGAGAAAGGCCAGTATGGAACTGTTTTCTCATTGAGAATTTATGGATGGATCTCCCAAATAAAAGATGAGGTTGAAAAATCTATGTGGGGACCCTTGAGTCTTTGGCTGAGCACATAACTTTACCTGTGCTGAGCCAGTAGTCAGAAGCCAGCTCAAAACAATAAATGAACACAGGAGATTGAAAGGGAAGAAAAACTAGTGAGGGTCAATGAGTGAACACGTGCCAGAGGCTGGACGAGGTGAGGGATGGTTTTTAGCCATCTGTAGAGTAGAGGTCTCATTATGCCCCAACAGTGTTGATTCGAGAATCCAGAAAAGCCATTACTTAGAGAAAGAAAAAAAAATCTATCTCAAGACTCCAGAGCAGCTCTAACATAATTTTAAAACTCCTGAGAGACTCTGCCAGAACCTGACAAATACAGAGGCAGATGCTTGCAGACAACCATTGAACTGAGCATGGGATCCCCAATGGAGGAGTTAGAGAAAGGACTGAAGGGGTTTGCAACCCATAGGAAGAACAACAATGTCAACTAACCAGACCCCCCCCAGAACTCTCAGGGACTAAACCACCAGCCAAAGGGTACACATGGAGGGACCCATGGCTCCAACCACATATGTAGCAGAGGATGGCCTTGTAGGACATCAATAGGAGGACAGACCCTTGGTTCTTGGAAGGCTCTATGACCCCAGTGTAGGGGGATGCCAGGGGAGGGAGGCAGGGGTGAGTAGGTGAGTGGGGGAGCACCCTCATAGGAGTAGGGGGTTAGAGGATGGGATAGGAGGTTTCCAGAGGGGAAACCAGGAAAGGGGATAACATTTGAAATATAAATAAATAAAATATCAAAAAAAAATAAGAATCAAGATAGCTCTCTCTACTGCCTTCCAAAACACACTACAAAACCATTAAGAAAGATAACAAGATCCAGACTCACAGCACGATTCAGATTTATAATCCTCGGCACCAAATCACAAATTATTTGACATGTACAGACTGTAGCCAGAAGGAAAACCAGTCAATATAAACAGACCCAGAAGTGACAACAAGAATGGAATTATTAGACAGGAACAACCCAACGGCTACTGTCAATAGGCTCAGGCATTAACAAAACACGATGTAAAATATCAAGTAGAGAAATACAATACAGACTGAAGACATTATTTAAAAAAAAAAAAAAAGAATATAATAGGATGAAAGACAAAGCCTAGACCTCTTCTGCCAAAAGAGAAATGTGAAAACGTGAAGTGAAAAAATCCACTGGATGAGCTTAACCTTAGAAGATAAATTAATTTGAATACACAAAAATAGCAACTATCCAAACTAACACGCAGAGAAGGGAGAAAAGACTAAAATGTTAGGCTTCACTGACCTCTAAAAAGATTTAATTGTACTCTCAAATTACAGCACCAGGAAGGGATATGTTTTCTTAAGGCAAAAATCACTGAGATTTCTCTAAATTCGAGGGAAAAAATATCAATTCTGAGATCTTAGAAACTTAATTAATCCCAAAGAGGATAATTCCAGGGAAAACTACTTTAATACCCATCATCATTGAACAGCGAAGATCAGCAATAATAAAATAACATCTAAAAGGCCAGCGAGAAAGATTATAACCTAAAAAAAAACTAATGACTTCATTTCCAATTGATTCCAGAAGACAATGGACCAACTAAGGAACTCTATATAGTTCCAGAAAGGGACCTGATTTGGGGGACGGGCCAGGGTAAGGAAAATAAAAGAGAAACAAAATCAAAACAGATAGATGGACGTACAGAAACACAGAAAATCTCCTATTGGGTGGTCTGGGCTCACTGTCGGAGAAACCTCAGCACCTTAGAAATTCACATGTTTCCTAGAAGCTGAGTTATTGCATACCGCTGAACAAGGAAATGGGGTTATTATAGACAGGTTATTATAGACAGTTATATCATAAACAAGGAGTCAATGTTTATGATATAGAGCTGGATCAAGGATACAGAATTAGTCAATCTTGGTAGGAGCAGTCTCTGCTGGGGAACGGTCTTTAGGTCATGAATATCCAAGGAGGAGAAAGCTGTCAGGGACATTTTCAGCACACACTGTCAACACTCACAGTTGTTCCTCTAAGAAACGTTTTGTTATTTACCTCTGAGCATCACGACAAGGACAGCTTCCCCTTTTTCCCATATACCTGAGTCTATGGATCCTTGGCATCCTCACGCTATGTCAATAACACACATTCCCTCCAGACTTGACTTACTAATGACTTCCTCTACTCCTACAACTGACAGATTTTAAGTGACAGAAGGAGAAGACCAACAGACTTCTATACAGAGTGGGAAATATTTCTTAAAAACACAGAGATGCTAATTCTATACTTGACAAAAAGCTAAGAGTGTGTCAGAAGCACACCTGCTCTACAGTACAAGAAATGATAAAGGAAGCTGTAAAAAAAAAAAAAAAAAAAATCACCCGATTTCAGATAAAAATTCAGATCCACACAAAGAAATGAAAATCTCCGAGAACAGTAAGCACATAGGTGAAATATAAGCCATGCTTTGTTCTTTAATTTCTTGTGAAATGAATGCATTGTTTAAAGAAAAATGAGTAACAATGAATTGTATCTTCTGTAGCATGTTGAGAAGAAATCTTTGAAGATTAGGAGACAGAAAACATGATAAGCAATATTTGCACTTCTTGTGACTTACATGGGGTGGAGTGATTTTAATTCAAGGCCCGATGATTCAGAGGACCAGAGAGTCAGATGTGTGATTTTGTCTTCTGTATAGGACAAGGAAATCTTAACCATATGGCTTCCTGAATAAGACCTGAACAAATGATAACTCCAGTGGAAATGTCAGCAGAGAGATCTTACAGGGATTCACTCCTAGGTGAAGAAGACCTACAGGCAACTAATTAATGGCAGCTGAGAGAGGAACAATCAGTCTTCTTTAGGGATGAATACCCTGATAGGGTATACAATCCCAACTGGTAGGCCCTAAAGACATATATACACATGAGCTATGTGAGGGACAGTAAATGTACTCAACAGGAAGAGTTGTGTGTGTGTGTGTGTGTGTGTGTGTGTGTGTATGAGTGTCTATGTGTACATCTGTGTGTGTGTGCAATTACAATGACTAAAGAAGAAGAGATCATGAGTCAGGGAGAGAGTGAAGGGAACATGGAAGGAGTTGAAAGGGGAGACATTGGGGTAAAAAATGATATACACATAGCACTAATACATGAAATTATCAAAAATAAAAGAAAAAGAAAAGCTGACCTTTATTTCTCAAGCCTTTGCATAAAGACTTCAAATTCAGATGGCTTCACTGGTAGATTCCATCAAATAATTAAGGAAGAAATAATTGAATATTCTGTTAGATTTTTCAGAAATATCAAGGATGGGAACATTTCTAAATATAGGTGCCATATTGATACCAAACCAGGCTAAATATTATGAACACTATCAATTAATACCTCTTATTAAAAGGATCACAGAGAAAAATAATCAACTCAAAAAACCTCAAGAGATTCTGCAAGAAATGCAAAGTCATTTTTTTAACATTTAAAATAAAATTATGTTTATCTATAGATTGCAAGGATAAAATACAGATCATTTTATTATCTTTGTCAGTCGAAGAACTAGCATTTCATTGACTTCAGTGCTGATTTTTTATAAAAATAGCAACTATCTGGCAATTAGACATAGATACAAACTTCAACCTGATAAAGGATATTTATTTTCAAAACTACAGATTACATTACGTTTAATCAAAATAATGAACTGAAGGCTTTCTCTCTCCATAGAACTCAGAGGAGCTAGATATCTATCTTCTCACTGGTACAACCATTTCTTTCTGGAGAGCCTAGTCAGTGCAGGAAATCAACATCAAGAAAGCTTCCAAGATGGCAGAGCAGACTTTAGACCCACCATTTGGGCAGAGGCAGGTGAGCATCTGTGTGTTCTAGGCCAGCCTGATCTGCAGAGTGAGCTCCAAGACAGCCAGGGCAACGTAGAGAAAGCTTGTTTCAAACAAAACAGAACAACAAGAGAGAGAGAGAGTGAGAGAAAGAGAGAGAGAGAGAGAGAGAGAGAGAGAGAGAGAGAGAGAGAGAGAGAGAGAATGAATAAAGTAAGGAAAGAGGATGCAGGAAGTGACTGAAAAGTCAAAAGCAAAACTGTCTTGACTTGTCCACAGTGTACACAGAGAATTCTAAAGAATCAAAAAAATATAAAACTAAGAAATGCATTTATTATCATAAAATACACAAAAATCAATGAAATTTCTAACATTACCAATTCAAAGTTTAAAAAAAAAGGAAGCTTTGGACATCATTTACAATATTATAAAAGATAAAATACCATCAAAGTTAAGAATAGCATGGTCTTAAAGATTAACAAAGACATAATAAGAAAAAAGCAAACTCATTTTGCATGATTTCATTTAAAACAAGGTGTCAAAATAACAGAGTGGGAAAGGATATTATTTTCAACAAATAATATGGTAATAAGCTGTCTGTATGAAGATGAGGAAGAGAGAACAACCCAAACTCTGGCCTTATATTATATTTAAGATTTAATTAGATTCATTAAGACCAAACAGTACAACTCTGTTAAGTCTGAGGCGTTATAAACAATACATCCATGGGCAGATGGCTTAGTGGGTATAGCACATTCTACATCCCAGTCCCAGAAATCACATAAAGCTGAGTACAGTTGTATCTTACGACAAGATGGAAGCAGAGACAGGAAAATCCACCGAAGCTTGTGGCCAGTTAGTGTAGCATATGCAGTATCTAGCAACGAAAGATCCTGTGTCACACAGTGGAAAATGGAGAGGACACTACATGTGTTCCTAGGCACACATGCACACACACACAAACACACAATACACTCATACATATACACTCACACACACACACACACACACACACACACACACTGTCACATATACACAGAGAGATATAAAAATGCATTCATGATTTGGGGATACGTACATATTTATTAGCAGAGGGACACAGGATAGTATGAAATATAAAGAAGTGGTGTTGAACAGCCAATAGGATGAATGCAAAGTACTTCACAAAGGAAGCCATATGGATGGCCATTTTGACACAGGAAAGGAAAGGTGTTCAAAAATATTATTATTGAAAAAACGTAATTTATAGTTGCAATGTGTTACCACAGAGCACCTAGTAGGAGGGCTGGAAGATTAATCACACTCTGTGTTGGTAGGAAGTGGAACAACTATTGATAGACGTATAAAGAGATGTATAACCTTTGAAACCCACTTGGTCATTTTTTTTTTTTTTTTTTTTACGTAAAGTTATCCTTATGCTTCCTCTGTGATCAGTACCTTCAGTCCTAGGTATTTACCAGAGGGCAATGAAAGCATACTCACACAGACAGAAGTACACAAAGCATTCCCTGGAACAAAACAAGATGAGAACTACAGGAAAACAGATGATTCCTGCATCCATCACATATGGAAAGCTCCTTAGTTGTCCAAGGCGCTAAAGACAGCCATGGGAAGGAATCTCAAAGCAATTGAAGTAAACGAAGCCAGGTCCAAAGACATGAGACTGTATGACTCTAAGCAGCAGAGGAATCCACAGAAAGGGTGACAGTCAAAACCAGAGCTGCGGTTGTTCTTGGAGTCAAGAACAACTTGGGGAGTGGGGGAAATGCCCTATGTGGTTAGAAGATCCGTCTGCTGCTGTTGTATCTGTTTAGCCTGTTCTAATTCCAACTGATGGAAATTTGAACTTGACACAGGGTTTTTCATCTGCTTATACGTGATTTTATCGGCAAGAAGTATTACGTTACACAGGAAACCGCATCCAGCTGAACACAACTGGGCAGGAGTATAAGATATCTCACATACAATACCTCAAAATCTTTGCTAGATCTCTGTGCTCACCCAGGTTGTTAGGACATAGCCAGCCCCGCTCAGTGCTCACAAAGCAACAGCAGGTCTTTTTAAAGGCAAAGTAGATTTCGGTTTTTGAGGCAGGGTTAATATAGCCCAGGTTGGCCTTGAACTTGCTACATAGCTGAGAGTGAACTGGATCTTCAAAACTCCTTCTGCCACCAACCCCCGAATGCTAGCATTCCAGGAGTACACTACCACATCTAGTTTTGTGTAGTGGGAGGACTCAAATCAGAGCTTCGTGCATGCTGGGTAAGCAGCAGTCTTATCTCTGATACCAACATTGATGTTTCTTGTAGTAGTTTTTAATTTCTTAATCACCAACATGTGAAACTCACTTTTTTTTTAACTAGGTTTTTACTTAATTTTATGTCACTGAGTATTTTGCTCCAATTTTATTCTTTTTTTTTAACATAAACTTTATATGGCATTTTTGTTGCTTGATTTTACATGGAAATTGTGATTTTTTTTTTTGTTTGTTTGTAATAAGCATCCAGGCTAGACGTGTAGCTCAGTTGGTAGAATGTGTGAAGCCCTGGCTTTGAGCCACAGCACCACATAAAACTAGCCAGGTATGGTAGTACACTCCTGGAATCCCGGCACTCAGGAGATGGAGACAGGAGGACCAGAAGTTGAAAATCATTCTTGGCTACAGAGCAAGTCCTATGTAGCCTGGTCTACATGAGACTCTGAATCAAAATGGATAGATAGATGGATAGATAGATAGATAGATAGATAGATAGATAGATAGATAGATAGATGATAGGTAGGTAGATAGATAGATAGATAGATAGATAGATAGATAGATAGATGTTGGATATATAAATGATAGATGTTAGATGATAGATAGATAGAGAGATAGAGATAGAGAGAGAGAAAGACAGAGAGAGAGATAAAACATATTGAACTAAAGCAAAATTGATGAGTACTATTTACACCCATCTATCTACTTATTTGTTATCAAATTTAGTAAAACTTTACAAAGCATATCCCTAAAATCTGCATTTATGACACATAAGATGATGATAACCTAAGTTGGTGGTAACATTAAGTCAGTCTAACACTTGCGTTTTTCTAAGGTCCACTCCTCAGCCCCATCAACATGGCATGGACCTTCTGGCGCATCTCATTTTACTTCCCAGTGAGTCGCAAACTCCTCACAATTCTCCAGCTATGTCAGCTTTGTCTGTGACTCTCTGACCTTGACATTACTCATGTTTACAACATCACATCTCCCAACTTTGTCAGAGTAATTATTAACAGTCATTAAATTTTAGTTAAAATATCACTCCCCTTGGGACTCCTCCTGCCTGTCTCGTCAGTCTGATTAAACACCCCTTGCTCAGCCCTCACAGCGGCTCGCTGCATGCATTTTTAGTCATAGATTTTGACTCATTTTGAAGATGCTAAACACTAGTCATTTCCTGGAGAGCATAGTTTTTAAGTGGGGGACTGTGTGTTTTAGTCCACAGACTCCACTCCAAGATCAGCGTCTGCCATGTATAAACAATACAGAATAATGTTATCTGAAAATTATCTGACCAGTGAAGTCACTATGAACCCATTCACTAACCATCTACAGATGAACACTCTGACACAGACATGGCGGCCTAAAATAACCCGTATGTATCACCATACATTCTAGAAATCAGAAGCTTCACGTGAGTCTCAGTGGGCTCAGCCATGGTGTTTGCAGGACTGTGCTCCGGTGGAAATGCCGACTGGTAACTCCTCCTCCTTATTTTTACTGGTCTCTCAAGTCCCATGTTTCTCTGTTTGAATCCCCTCTCAGCCGCATCTCTTTACTTCCCTCATCTGTCTCCTGTCTCCTCACCTCTTCTTCTGGACAACAAAGGCCTGACGTCCAGCAGGTTTGTCTACAGGCAACTAAGATGGGGTGGAAGCCAGACAATAAATACTATCCTGTCTGGATCCTCTAGACTCCAGCCACTGTACATGATCAATGGTTGCTGTGCTTCTGTTGGCTGAAAGGAAAGCTATACATTTTCTATTCCCCTTGTTTTCCATATCCTAAAAGTGCCTGTGATGACTTTGGACTGACCTGGATGATCCAGTGTGACCCCCCCTAGTGTAAATTTTTAACTTGGTCCCATCTCAATGTCCCTCCTGCAGGGTGAAAAGTATTCACAGATCCCAAGAATTAGAATATAGGCCTACAAAAAGACTCACTTTCTCCCGAGCTTTGCAGTGCCTGATCCAGCTGCCTGAAATACCCTCGTATCCAATCCCATACAACTGTGTGTATCCAGCTGTCATACTCCCTCAAGGACCTCAAGTCTTCGCATAAATGACGGCATCTCTGCCACTCTTATTTAAAATCGAGTCACTTGGTGGCTCCCTTTTCCCCTTAGCTGACTACATGTATTGTGATTTTAAAAATACTTTACTAAATAGATTGTAGGAGAGTCAGTTTACTTTGCTTTGTGCGTTCACATACCCTAAGCACTTACAACACAACCTAGGCCATAGTAGTGAGTCAGGAGGCCCGGGGTGCATGTCAGGGAATGAGTGACTATATAGCAATGCCTTTAAGGTGTGCAAGCATGATCTTTACAGTACATATACCCAAAGAAGGTGTTCTACAGCAAAGATTAGAATCAGAACCATACCTATTTGGCAGAGGCCACTGGAAAAAGCAAATTTTAAAAATCACATATTATAACTTTTTTTTTTTTGGCATAGAATAGAGTTTATTCAGGCCATGGGGAAGGGAGCCAGGAGGGTAGTAGAGGCAGAGAGAGAGAGAGAGAGAGAGAGAGAGAGAGAGAGAGAGAGAGAGAGAGAGAGAGAGAGAGAGAGAGGAGAGAGAGAGCAGAGAGGTAGAGGCTGGCTGTGACCATGTGGAAAGAGGGGAAGGGAAGGAGGACGGGCAGAGAGAAGCTACAGGCAAGAGATCAAGGGAGCAAGAGAGTAAGAGGGCAAGAGGGAGAGAGAGAGGGGAGGAGGCAAGCAGCCCCTTTTATACTGGGCAGGCCTACCTGGCTGTTGCCAGGTAACTGTGGGGAGGAGCATACCTGGCTGTTTCCAGATAGCTGTGGAGGTAGAGTTCAGACAGAATACTAACATTCCCCAGATTTGGTTTAATTAAAAAAGAAAAATTAGAGGTGACGGCAAAGCAGGAGTAGGGTCATCGTGATATCTGGCTACTTCCTGCTGGCATTGGGGTCGATGTGTCTCTAGGGGGAACTTAGAAGAATGGATATGGGGGATGTTTGTCCAGTCTTAGGAGAGTTGGCTGTTTCCTGCTGTCCAGGGTCTATGGAGCCGTCTGAGGATAGGTCAGAAGGAACAGGTCCAGTAGAAGCAGCTGTGTGTATGGCAGGAGATTTGGAGCATCTGGAGGTTACTTTTCTGGAGCTGTTCTGGATGTGCCTGGACTTGACAAGATGTAAGGAATAGGATTAAGTACATTTGGGAGAAAGAAAATTTTTTCTAAGATGTACATTTGAAACCCAGAGGATCCCACCCTTTGTAATAGGTAGTATAAAATCCGAGCATAGAGATATTGCAGACCCAGAGATTGGAACTTCTCAGAAAGGTTCTCTGACCAGGGGCTCACTCCTGCACAGACTGTCCCAGACCAAGAACAACAAGGGACATTGAAGAAAAGAATCGCTAACAAAGCACAATACTTCCAAGTAAGTCAGGTGGTGGTGGAACTGCTGTGCTGAATTTTGTCGTGTCAAAACTTGGAAGGAATTGGAATTTAATAATCAGATTTATAGATGGAATTAGTCATTGTGTTTTGGGAATACAATGACCCCAAACTAAGTGTGAATTGTTTGAGTATCCTCTCATACCAGTGTGTACACCTCAACCTGCCCCTCTGTTGGCTGCATTCACAACACACAATACCGTGGAAAAGAAAAGTAGCACTGGTCTCTTTCTACAAATGCAGGAAATAGCCTCATGCTCAAACTAGTCATTAAAGCAGGACTGTATCAAGAACGGGGCGTTTGAAATACATCCTCTCTTTATAGCATGTATAGCATGTATAAGTGATTGTGTGTACAGTTATATGTTTGTACAACTTGCATATAATTGTGTGTGTATTTGGGTGTGGTTATGTGTGTGTGTGTGTGTGTGTGTGTGTGTGTGTGTGAGAGAGAGAGAGAGAGAAAAGAGAGAGAGAGAAGAGAGAGAGAGAGAGAGAGAGAGAGAGAAAGCGAGAGAGACCGCCATTCTGATCATGGTATTTTGAAGAAACCAGATCTTTCTGGTACACTGCAATCTGAAAGTAGAGTTGATCTTACCGAGACTTTAAAATGTAAACACTGAGCACCATGTTGATATTATAAAGTTTAAAAATGAGCTGGATTATACTTGCCACACACAATGGGGGTTGCTCTTATTTGGATCAACTCTGGCTTGCAGAAGGCATACCTTTTTTTTTTTGTTTTTCTTTTTTCTTCACTACAAAAACTGAGCCAAGTAGTTTCTTTCCAAATATCATTACATAATGAGAGAAAGCAAAAAGGAAAACAAACAGAGAATGGAGCTGGTGGTTACAAGAAATTAGCTTAAAAGTCAAAGAGCTCTGATCCCACCATGGCTTCTCTTTCCGTGTTCTAAATGTCTCAAAATAATTGCATCCTGTAAGTTCCAGGGCAAGCAGTATTATGTGGGCATTTAACTGGGTTCCTCACCTTTCAACTTCCAACCCATTGCTTTGGTCTTTTTTCTTTTTAAGCATCCTTACCCTGCGTTGCTATGAAGCCTAACGTCCAGCATTCTTGTCTGTTCTAACGGTGACACTTTTTCCGTATTCGAGTGACACCTTCTAAATTAGACCTTATTTTATATCCACAGAAATGGGGACAGATTCTGTAAATAACAAAGAACCATTAATCTGGTAGTTGAGTACCCTAAATTCCTGCCCTGGTTTTCTCAGGAGCTTAAAGCTTGTAACCCCATCTGGGAAAATAAAGCAACTGACCCTGCCTGGCTCTTATGTGCACTCAAACTCTCTGTGTCTATAATCATCCTTAACTAACATCACTGAGATTCTTCTAGATGTAACATGATTATTAAACAACTTCCCCATCTTTATTTCCTTGTTTTATCTCCACCTCCATCTTTATTTTGAGCAGAGTCCGATATAGCCCTGTCGGGTCCTAAAATTCTCTCTGTCTGGTCTTGAACTCATAATCCTCCTGCCTTAGCCTCCTAAATGCTGGGGTTTCCACTATCACATCTACTTCTGTCTGTATTTGTTGTTGTGTGTTTGTTGTTCTGTGCTGGTGATCGCACCTAGAGCTTCACATATCTTAGCAACACTACCACAAGCTACTCCCTTTCTATCTTTCCCCCTTCCACTCATAAAGGACAAAGCTCAGACTTCCTTGCCAGTCTGACTCTGCAATGTTGTGCCAATGTCCTCAAGAGAGACAGCTCTAGATTTACCTATAGAAAAGAACTCAGGCTACAGATACCTGGTACCACTTATATCCACCACTCACCAGGTCTTCTCCAGAGTGGTTCTCCTATTTAATAAGATTTTGGTGGCTTAGGTTTTGATGATTAGTTTACAGGTAACTGAACCCATGGGCAGCATAGACTCCTTCCCTAGGGTTTGTAAACGTGGCCAGAGATGCATTCTCATGAAGTGATAGAAACAGGAAAATGGAGAACTGATAGGCTAGCAGAGAGTTTCTCTTGTCAAGTAAAGAAAGCTGGTTTTCCATCAGAGATGGTGAAGTAGATAGAGAAGGAGGATATTTTGGGTAAAACGCATCCATGAATTTTGGTTGTTCATGAGATCTAGTCCAGGGCGTCACCTTCTGAGAGTTCAGTCACTCTGTCATCCCTTGAGTCTGTTTTTTCACCCTTAAGGTCAAATAACCCTGGCTTGCCTTCCTGTAGCTATTGTAACCAATTTGTCACAAATGTGTATCTTAAACTAAGAGTAATTCATCGTCACACAGTTCTGGAACCCTTACATCTGAAATCAAAGTGGTTCCTGCTGTAGGGGCTCACAGTGAACCAGGTCCATGTGTCTCTCCCAAACTCTTGTGGCTAGTGGCAGTCCCTGCTTCTGTGTCCATATGGCCTCCCTACTGTGTGTGTCTTATCCTTTAACAATCTCTTAGAAGGAGTTGTGTTACTGGACTTAAGATTCATTGTAAACCAATGATGCTCTTCTTTTGAGAGATCCTCTGTGCTATGAAATCTATGAAGATCTTCCTCAACAAGGTCCCATCATGGGTTCAGGGAAGATCTTTAGGTGAGCCACCATGGACTCACAAGCTTCATGAAATCTATGTCAGTAGGTTCTTTTGTTCCCCAATATATTATAATCTCATATTTATACATATAATTGTGGTACTATAGGCATCTGCGGTAGGTTCTTTTCAATGATCTTTTGCCTACTGCCACCCTTACCTATCTTTTATTCTTTTGTTTCCGTCTGGCCATTTTAGTTTTTAATGTTATGCTGGACTAACCATTCAGAGACATTTTAGATTTGCCTCTTCTGCGTATGTCAAAAAGACAAGCATGATGATCTAGTGATCTTAATCTGCCTGGTAGAAAAATACTGTTTTGTTTAAGTCCTCCACAGACAGCTGAAAACTCACTAATTTAACTGCTTCTGGAACTGTTTATAAATTCTAGAATAATGCCTTATTGTAGCGCTCCAGATCATGAAACTCCTTCAGTGTTTTATTTGAAGAATTTTTTTAAATGTAAATAACGAAGAGGAGGCAGTAAGTCTGCATTTGGTCTTTTGAGTGATCTAAAGTGGCTGCTTTTCCAGGGAAATACTCCCTATTATGTGAAGACAATTTCCATGGAACCAGCCATTGAGTGGAGTGAGAAATTTACCCATCTTGGAATCTCAAGTAAAAAAAAAAAAATCCATTATAATACCAGTATATCACTGTTTTTATGTTTACTAGCAGCTGTCTCCAAGCTCTCTGCTATTGCAGCTTTAAACTATTCCATGGTGTTAAAATCCCCATCACAACAACAATAAAAATACAATGACTCTGTTTTTACAAGAGGGGTGTTTTATTAAGAAATTAAAATATGGAATCCATTTTTAAAAACTAGAAACGGAAGCCATGTCTTCCACTCAGTATAATCCTATAGATCTCTTCCAACTTCCTCATTCAGGATCAAGGTGTGGCATCGTTTCGCAGAGGACACCCACCAGGTCATTTAAGCTTTGTGGGGTTTGTATTCTGAGTCTGTCATAGGCACTTCCTCCTTACATCTGGACTATATAGAAATAGAAGCTTAAATTCAGACGGAACCAGCCATGCAGCCTCCCACCAGCTAAGAATTACAGTCTTCTGAGGCATACATTAGGAGGCTCTAACCTCGCAATGGCCTTGTCGAGCTCCTGCCATGGAAAATCTCTTGGTGTGCCACTAGGAAGAAAGATAGATATCATAGAGCACCAGCGATGCCTTCAACATTTGCCTTCAGACCTGTCTGAGGAGAGTGGCATACTGCCTTGTTGATTCCTTATAGAACTTTGAAGTTGTGGTTGTTGAAATACCTTTTACTATCAAGACCTGCATATTATTACTGAAAAGAAACCAGAAATCTACACTTCTCCTTGTGGCTATCATCTCTGGTTTCTACAATTTTCCATCCCTAAACCGACTTGATCCTTTTTAATGGCGCCCATGCCCTCAATCAGGGCTATGTAAACACTCCATATTACAAATTTCATGAAGACACATGTGAACATTTAACAGGCTTTGGGGAGACGTTCCCAGTTTAAAATATCTAGGTGGATTTTCTTTCTTGGAGCTTATCCAGTCCTAGTAACAGGCAGAGAAAATATTTCACATGCCTGTGAGTATTTAGACCTTTCTTTGTGCACCTCAACCTTTTCCTTCCATAAAGAAGTGGCGTCGGGGGCCGAGGGGGTTGCAGAAGAAAAATGATGTGAACGGCAAAACCCCTGTGGCTGGAGGATCAGATTCCAAGCAGAATTCCTTCATACACTTCCAGTCCTGTGAAAGTGCCAGCCGGGGTTTCTTTTCACTGTATCTGTTTGCTTAATTGTTTCTGTCTGTTCAGTTCATTCTTCAGTGAGAACACTAGCCTAAGGGACATCTGAAAATCCAAAGGTAAGTTTGAAGTTGAACAGGAAATGAACAATGGGATTACTGGGGCATTAAAGGAAAAGCTGAAAACCAGAAAGAAATAGGTACGATTTTAAACACACAAAATGTCTGTTCTTTTGTTGTTCTTGTTGTTGTTGATTTTTATTCTGTAAAAGTCAAGATAAAAACCAAACCAAACCAAAAAACACTCCATGTTTTCACAAGGCTGGGCACCTAACAGATGCTCTAAGGTATTGCGCTGATGGATTTAGCTTATACAAGATGAAAAATCAAGAGATTTTGAACTATTACGCAGGAATTTTTAAATTCCTGGATGGATTTCCTGACAGCTATAATTATTTAATTCTTTCAGAATTATCCCTCTCCACCCCACAAACAGCCTCTTGCCAAAATTATCAAGATGATTAAGGAAGTAGTGGGAAGGTCAGAATCTCAACTATCTTG
Organism: Mastomys natalensis; assembly: GCA_021653895.1. Classification (NCBI taxonomy): domain Eukaryota; kingdom Metazoa; phylum Chordata; class Mammalia; order Rodentia; family Muridae; genus Mastomys; species Mastomys natalensis. Next base: position 532,299 of record JAJTUV010000576.1, read on the forward strand.
AATACCAAACGGAGCAAATCTTCCACTGGCTGCTTCATTTGTAATGGAATAGTGCTTCTGCCTGGCGCCATGTATGTGCTAGCTGCATTTGATCTCTAGCAGGAGATAGTCTTCAGACACAGCACTCCCAACTGAAGACGGCATAGAGACCTTGTCCATCTTCTCCCTGATCAGACACAAAAGAGATGTTCAGACACCACCCCTTGAGGTCACAACTTCGAATACTGCCCCTTTAATAGCATTCTCCACCTTCACAAGGAAACCAAACAATTCCAGGAGAGCAAAGCAAGCCATCAGCAAACTTGTTTAAAATAGCCCGGCCGGATCCAGACATTTTAAGAGGTGAATATGAGGTAGAAAATATCAGACTTGAAAAAAAATAAACAAAAGCCTAGGTGTTTAAACATACAAAAGTCATGAGAGCATTTATTTTTGGGAGTACTTTGGATTCATTCAGGTGGCCTTAACAAGGACTACTCAGATAATAAGTAAGAACCCTTTCCTGCCTTTGGAAAACAATGGATTCGACATAGACATTTGTACAAGAAACAATCCTGATTTTTATACATGATTATCTCATGAAAAGGCTGCCACAGTTTGGAATTCTTTTTTTTTTTTTTTTTTGCTGGCACCGTATTTCACAGACATTGCACACCTGGAGAAATAATTTAATCAGTAGTTAGATTCAATTATTCATTGGTCATACAGGCTACTCCTCGGTTTTAGGAACAGCAAGACACAGGAACTGTTGGTTATAAAAGGGGGAAAAGCTGGCTCAGTTAGCTACCTTCATAGAGATCATTCTCTGTGGAGAATGTAATCCTTCGGCGGTTTCTATTCCTGGAATGGACTCAGTATTCGTGGTGGCAGGGAGTGGGGGGTATAACACCAGTTATGGGTCTGAAATGGGAAAAGCAAAGCAAAGCAAATGGACAAATTGCACGTTAAATACATTGAAGGGAGGGGTCGTATTTTTGCAGGTATCAATTATCAGCGTTACAAGTAATAAATAATGCTAAATAAAACATGTAACTAAACGGGCATTAAAGGGCCTTTACGTATATAGAAGACAAGAAAAGCTTTTTTCCCCCTTCCTATGCTGCAGACTGCAGGCATTTCCCTCTGCCTCTGTCAAGTGCAATTCTTTCTTGATGAATGACAAGGCAGGATAATAGGCTGTGGTCACCATGGCAACCAGACAGCAGCCCTGTGTGCCTAGCATTTTTTTTTCCATCTGAAAATGAAACCAGAAGCAAAGAAAAGCTGAAAATGTAACCAACAGATTAACTGATACAAAAAAGAAGAAGAAGAAAAGAAAGAAAGGAAGAAAAATAGGGACAAAAAGCGAAGTTAGATTACAAGCAATTAAATTACAGTGCCCAGTCCTCCGCAGACTCTCCCACTCTCTCCCACACAACAACCGGATATTTCAAAACACTATTTGATAAACCATTTGGGAAAAAAATGGAGTTTTAGAAATCTCTTTTCTCCAAAAGGTTTTATTTCTTTTTAAAAATCTAGAAATCACTGGGGTCCTTGACTATTTTTTTTTTTTTTTTTTTGGCAGTTAATTTCATTAAACATGGCCGTTCACTAAGCTTTCTGTTTTGAGTTTGCTCTGGAATTTCTAAATTCCGTTCCATGATCCTTTCCTGGGACTCTCCAGAGACCGTCGGCTGCATGTGCAACAGTTTTATCTGGGGACTGGGAAGGGGAGAGGGGCAGGGAGACTTAGAGCAGAGCAGTATGACCATTCCCTACTTGCCTCTGTAGATGTACAGGCTTCAGACACTGGATGCTAATGAGTATTCCTCATCCCTGGAGCTAAGAGAACACTACAGATCTGCTTCATCTCAGGGGAAGGTAACCACTTCAGAGTGTTATGGATTCTGACCGTGTACTCCATTTCAAAAATCTTCATTGCAGTTTGTCTTAGAGTTGTTGCCCGTCTCAACTAAACACACACCATACACACACACCACACACACACACACACACAACACACAAAAACAAAAAAAAAACAAAAAACAAAAAAAAACAAGAAAGCAGACAGACCTAAAGGACTATTATCCTGAGAGTGGTTTTCCCTATATTGGATATTCAGTATAGGCAAAGAATTTTGAGCTGATAGATTGAAAGCAAACACCCCACCAGGAGCTAAGTCTTGTAACTTCAGGAAGATGTCTTTAATTAAACATGTCTTTGGGACCAAGATACTTGATGGGAGTCTTATCTCAGCGCTTTCTTTGTTGATATGATAATGCCTGTCGGTGCTTAGCATCAAGAGCCAGTTACTAACCTCTCTGACCTACAACGGTTTTTTTTTTTTTTTAAATCTCTAAACTGAGCAAAGCACACCTACGCTGCATGAATGCAAGGGTTTCTGAAGTCATAGGGCAAGAGTCAGAGATTCTCCCTTCTTAGGATCAGAACATGACGTAGTTATGTCGTGTATATGTGTGCTGTGTGTAAGGAAAATAATGGAGAGAGTATTCACACATAACCACCTGTTTTGGAAGGGTGTGGATCAAGTAGGTTATCCCACGTGAGGTGCTTTGAAAACATGCCATCACTTATGAAAAGGCAAGTGGATCACCCAGAGATGGCACAAAACTTTAAAAGAGAGTCCTAAGACCTGACTCTCCCACCTGTCCTAAGGCACGGAAAAGGATTAATCAGCTCTGGACTCCTCTTTCAGAAACTTTCCCTTGACTGAAAAGAAGGCTGAAATAAAGAGCGAGGCCCTCAGAGCAGTTGACAGATGTTAGCTAAAGCACCAGGCATCCGGATGCTGACAAATATCCAAAATGTGCCGGTGCAGTCCTCCAAAATTTCCCCCTCACATGCCCAGTGGTTGCACTGGCCACCCACAGCAAGGCCTAATAAATCCTTCCTTTGTCCTCATTTCCCCAACACACACAAATACAAAGTAAACAGTTGGATCAAAGCTTTTAATGTGCTTTGTACTGTTTATTTGAAAGATCAGGTCTGATATTTGAGAGGAAGGGTCCATCTGGCTGGGCCGAGCTCAAGAAGCCTCAGACAAATTGTAAACAAGACCAGGGCACAAAGTCCTTGTGGCCCACAGTCTGCTGCTGCCACTTCAGAGCTGACTCTCCTGTGAGCTGGGTTTCCCTGGCCTTATGCAAAGGGGGCTCAGGAAAATCGAAATGGACCCTCACGAGTTCTAGCTCATATATTGCATGACATCAGTATAGCTAGTTTATTGTTTTTCTAAACTTCTACACGCCTAAAATGATGTCTGTCAAAAGTTTCAGAGTTTGGAGTAGGAGCAATTACATGATTTACAACCTTAAAAACCGAGTTATTCAAAGAAATTCCTTAATAATGAGAATTTTTAAAGCTAAGAAGTAAAGAGGAAGGGAAAGGAATAATTAATTGCTTTCTTAAGTGTGATGTATCCTCCTAAAGAAGGTTTTCATTATTTACCACTTTTGGAACACCTGGGAGCACACTTACCTCATCTTTTCTTCTGAACACAAAGGAATTGTCAGGCGCAGTGTTCTCACTAATCACGTGTCTTTCTGCAGTGCTGTGAGCCTCTGCAGATGGGTCATGGTCCACTTATTGCATTGGTGCATCCTCAGGTCTTAAGAGAATGCTTGGCTCATAGTAGGCCCTTTAAAATATCTGCTAATAAAACAGATGAGGGTTGGAATCATACTATGGAGTCTGCCGTCATACAAACTCCTGTAGTATTTCTACAAATCCTGATGGCAGGCAACCTCGATGTCTGACCTTGAGTCCTCCTCCACGAAACTCTCCCACTGTGTGTGTGTGTGTGTGTGTGTGTGTGTGTGTGGTGCCTGTGCGATCACACCTGTGTGTACACAGGTACATACGTGTTACTGTGCATGTACAGATATGTACACATGACAACTTCAGGTGCTGTTCCTCAGGCACTATCCATCTATTTTTTGCTTTGAGACAGCTTTCTCTATGACCGGAGCTTGCCAGTTAAGCAAGGCTACTTCCTTCACCTGGGTACCTCAGGAACCATCCCGTACCTGTCCCCCATTGCTGGAATTAAAGGATTGTGCCAGTGTGCCCAACTCTTTCACTTGGGTTCTGGGGGTCAAATGCAAAGTCTCCTACAACAACAACTCAGTCTCCCTAGACCCAGGAAGAAGAGTCTGAGCTAGATTGTTGTATCTCCTAAACAAGACACATGTGAAAATGTGTCTCCATAGTGGCTATTTGTTTTGTTTTTAAAACTCAATGTCTTTCAGTGACATTTTGTGTGAATTGCTTTCCATTCCAAAGGATTTTTTTTTCTGAATCCCTGGAAGCACACTCGGTGCTGGGAGAGAAAAGACAAGTCCATGGAAGGCTCACTCCCCCAGTGTAGCAATGTGGACCTGCGGTGTGAGCACGAGCACCGAAAAGCAAATGCTGTCTTTAATTATCTAGAACAGGGAAGGTGGACCATGATGGGAAACACAGAACAGGAAGTGAGCATAGAATCACAGCATTGCAAAGGCTAAGGGACCAAACATATGTGTGCTGTCCAGACATCAGTTAAGGGATGACTTTCCATATTTGAGCATCTGGTGAATAGACCATAGATGGCAAATTGCTGTATACAGTACTAGCTGAGATCAAAGGTAGAACTGGCATTTGGGCATGTATGGAGCAGCTATTACACATGGGACAATAAATATATGTATATATACATATATTCATAAGTATAATACCATTATCTAATATATATATATATGATATGAATATATATCCACATATATAAAACAATTGATATATGTAATATATATTATATATAATCATTATATAGAATTCATATATATTATACATGTATATTTATATATACATAAATGTGTACATAGTGATATACATTTATATACACTCACATATACATATATACACACGTGCACCCATGCACACATGCATGTGCACACACACATACAATCACATGGTGTATATATATACATGGCTAGGATTCATTAGGTTGTTACTGTTGTAATGAAATTTTGCACTTAGTCACTCTATTTAAAAGTAAAAGCGATGACGAACCAAATGTCAGTTCTATCTTTGACAGAAAAGAGGTTTGGAAATCTGACCCATCACTTACAAGTTTTATTGTTCTCATCTGAAAATAGAAATAGGAAGTCCCAGCTCTAAAAGATGGGTAAGGAGCCAGCCATTTATTTCAAGAGGTCAAGACTAAACCAATAGTGGCCATGCAAATGCCACATCTCTAACTGAAGGCAACAGGAATCGAGGTAACTCCGCAGTTGACAGCAGAGGTTAGGGTCCCTATTCTTGGAATTGGGGAGCTATGTGGAGATAGCTCATTCCTTAAAGTGCTTGTCATATAAACTCAAGCACCTGGTCAGTTTTGGGGACCCCAAAACTGGATGTCCCCAGAAACAGAGATCAATGAAAGCATGTGTGCTGGAGGTCACATGATTAACACATACATGCTGGAGGTCACATGATCAACACAGCAGATACTTCCTGCTGAGGGACTCTTCCTGTAAACATTCAGATTAGTTATGCCCATGGGCTTCCAATGACCACACTGGTTTTTAGAATAAAACTCCCTAGTTCCTGCAACCAGCAGCACTGGCCAGTTACCGTGTGTGTGACCCTCTAGGGAGAACACTGTACCTTCCCGCCTCGACTCCTCCTGTTCAAGTACTCTCTAATTTGCATGCCAGCTACAGGCTACATCCTCTGTGGAGACTCCTTTCTTCCCCAGGCCATAAACTAACTCCAGCTCTCTTAGACAGCAGACAGTTTCTGCTTTGAATTATAATCATGGACTATCTATCTTTTGTCCTCTCATGGTGATGAGTTCTTCTTATGAGGCCATAGCTCCATTTCACTCCTGTTTCTTATTTCTAATACCATCATCAATGTCGTCATTGTCGTCATCATCATCATCATCATGAACGTCATCCTGTCTGTGTGTGTGTCTGTGCAGGTTCACATGTACACGGTGAACCAGGAATATTTGGGGGGGTCAGAGGACAACTTCTGACAGCCATGTCTCTTCTTCCACCACAAGTTCCTGAGACTGGACTCCAAGTAGCAAGTTTATATGGCAAACACTTTTACTTTCTGAGCCATCTACCTGGCTCAGAAAGTTTCCTTAAAAAGGAACTAAAACATAGTAAGGCTTAACCTACATAGCAGTGTGCATGCCTGTGTGTGTGTGTGTGTGTGTGTGTGTGTGTGTGTGTTTGTTTGATACCTATGAGGAATAAAACATGCATAAAGGAAGGAAGGAAAAGCTAATTTATCTATGTCTTTCCTATAATCAGGCTTAGTTTTATAATAAAGGCCAAACTGACCATAAAGGTTAGCATTGGTAATGGTGTCTGTGAGTTAGAACTTATCATCCTAGGAGCCAAGAATGAACCAAGACCTAGCTGGATGAAGCAGTGGTGAATGAACGACTCAGATCTTCACAACCACCACCACGGAGCCCAAATAGCCAGTGCATGGAACAGGCATTTGTCAAATCCCAGCCCAAATATATATAACTGCAAACCATGAATGATAGAGGAAAGACATTACCTCAAGTTGTGGGAATACAAACAAAGGGAGAAGATCTAATTGGGGGCAGGTCATGGAAGGCTTCCTTGGGGAACTGATGTTTCAATTCACATCCGAAAGGAAGATAGCAGTGGCTCACAGAGAGTACCGAGGCTTGATGGCAGCGGACCGAACAGAGTGGCCATTAAAGGCATCGCGCCCTGCAATCTGTTTCGAAGACTGTGTGTGGATGAGCAGTGGCCTGCCATCCGTGCTAATAATTTCCAGTGTGTGTCAAAAGAAAAGGGAGGCAGGCCATTAGAGGAATGGTTGAGGGAAGAAAGTGATAAAAGAGGAGAGAGATAAGATGTGTGAGTGGAGGTGGGGAACAGTGTAATGAATTAGTAATAAACCTGAGTACGTAGAGGGGAAAAAAAAAAACCACAAGTAAAAATGAGGCGACGTTGAGGATGCCATTAGTCTCTCTTGTGGACGTGACAAATAAATCCTTTCTACCTTTATCTGAGACTATTTTTGCTTTTGCAGTTTAACTTTCTGCATTTGAACTTGAATCGAAAAGAACAACCTACTGTTCTTCCATGCAAATAGGAATATCTGTATCTGCATCCTGAGCCAATGTGAGACCATTGCCCCTAGGGCTATGAAGGACAAGGTTAGCTGGTGAGAGGTGAGGCCAATGCCTTGGTGTCTTGGGCTCCGGCTAGATTCTGTTTATAAGCACAGTTGTCATTGCACTTGTGAAAATAACCTGGATCGTAGGTCGCGTCTGGACCAGGAGAAGGCAGGTAGAGTTGTGTTTGCGGTTGCTAGGGTCCTTTCCCAGCGGTTAATATCTTAAGAACTCAAAAAGGAGCCAGAGAAGACACAGCAAGAGTTCTGAGACAGTACACTAAGAGTTTCATATGCCAGCGAACTGTTTATAGAGTGGTGTTCTGGGCTCTGGGAGACTTCAGGTATGCTTCAGAGACCTGGTGATCACCGGACTTCCCCCATGTAATCTGAATGAATTTGTCTAGCTTTGCTGACACAATAACACAGAGATGCCTACGGCAGAGAGAATTCCTGCTTGGGTATACCTGTGGACTTAGACTCCAGTGGGCATATACTTGGCGACTGTTAGAATAAGAGGGACGGCTGAGTGTCTAGATGAATGGGAACATAGAATGGAGAGAGTAGAAGCTTCGTGAACAAAAGAGGGGCATTGTCTGCTTAGGAGGTTCTCAGAGCTAAATGGTGTTAGGAAACACGAATAAAAGTGATTTACCCAGACTCCTCCTCTCACCTTTACACATCTTCCACGGTGTCAAAAAGATCTGTCCTGGGAGACTGCTTCTCTAAGCTGTTAAGTCTTTGCAGTCTATGAGGCTCCTTTATTAAAGTATCAATACCCATGGGAGGAACCCACCTTATTAAATAATATCTTAAAGAAGGATTAATCCATCAGTTATTCTCTCATAGGTACAAAGAGGAATCCTGAGGCCCTAAAGGGAGGAGACATGGGAGAGCTGAGAGTTGGGCAGAGGCACAGGGTAAGGAGACAGAAGGCACTGGGGCAAATCCCCTCCAAGTTCACTGCCTCTGTTGGCCCTTGAAAAGTAGCTCCCATCCTGACGTAAAGTTGCTGTGTGCACCAAGTGTTCTATCACAAAGAAATCCTGTGTGTCAATTACACAATAAAAATATTCTGTATTAAGGACATGTGTTCTTTAGTGTTCATGGAACTTCACATGGTTGGATATTTAGTCGGATGCAAGAAAAGAAATGATACTAACTGAATGAAGACGGTGGGAGAGATCTGCTTAACTTATGCATAGAACTGTTTGATAACCACATGGCTGCCTCCCCTACCAACTACTGTTGAGAAAGGGCGGCCGCTGGCATTGAAACAAAATGCAGATGTACAAATGAGAGTTCATTAATGCTTTGATTTCAAGCTTCACCTTTCTCTGTCCCTGTCTCTGTCCATGTGTGTGTGCATGCATCTGTGTGTGTGTGTGTGTGTGTGTGTCCTCTCTCACATACTCTGTTCACACATATACACATACAAAACACACATATACAATGCACATATGTGCTAGCGTTCAGAAGTCGATTAAAATTCTGAAAGTTCTTTATGACGTAACTTTATAAAGAACAGCAACAAATATCCAGCTGGAAGGAGGACCTGCTTACTGGCTTATTGGAGAATAAGCCAGTCACCCCGGCTAAGGATTCTAGGGGGAGGGGCTTGAAAATGAAGATCAGCTCCCACACAAAATGTGCAGGTGACTGATGACAATGACTTACCTTTGTAAGGACTTTTAAAGTTTTCAAAACCTACTTCTAAAATTTGCATGGCATTGGGTCAATGGGGAATATCCTTTGACATCTAGAGTTTGGGTGGCACACTTAGCAAACCACGGCCTATATTATATACTCTGTGGTGTTTTAAATGAGACATGTCCCAAGTAGGCTCAAGCCCTTCAACGTTTGGCCTCCAATTGGTGGCCCAGTTGGGAAAGTTCAGCTTTGCTGGGGGAAGTACGTCCTTGGAAGTGAGCACTGATGGTTTTAACCCTACTCCGCTTCCAGTGTGCTTTCTGCTCCTTGTTTGTGATGGAGGATGTGGTCTCTTAGTTCCTGCTGCCATGCCTGCTGCCTGCTGTCCTTCTTCCCTGTCTTGTTGAACACTTAACTTTTTTGGAGTCATAGTCTAAATGAACTCCCGTCTCTGAGTTGTCTGGGCACAACTTTTTTTTTTTTCCACAGCAAAGAAGTAATAAAAACTAACCCTCTTCTCCAAAGGCCCATAGAAGGCTTCTGTGATCCACCTTGAAGAGGATGTCTCAAAATTTGTCTCAACAATATCTCAACTTGTTGGGTTGGAGTTAAGACTTTCCTTCATTTACAATTAGATGAGTCTGTTTTGTTTTGCTTGCTTGAGACCGGGATCTCTTTATGTTGCTTAAGCTGGTCTTAAATTCATGGCATTCCTCAAGCCTCAACCTCATAAAAGCTAAGATTACAGGTGTGAGTCACACAGCTGGCATGGAGGTGTGTGTCTTAAAAGACATTGAAGATTTTCAAGCCGTGAAGACACTGTTTTCTGTCATCACAGGACTTTGCAATGGACGGCTATGACCCTGGTACACAGTCAAGTTCAATTCCCATGCAAGCCAAGTCATTTCTATTGTACAGAGACTTGTCTGTGCTCATTATATACTGTGGTATTAATGAGGAGCCTCAGAGAAAGTGCCATTGTTTAATAGAAATGAGGGTCCCATGTATAAGTCCACACTACTTTTCCATGTGTGCATCTTTGATGTATTTATTTAGCTAGATGGTTGAACAGCAATGCATCCTTGCTATTTCAAAAAGTGAACACTCTACTGAAGCGATGCATTTCCTCAGGGATAGAAAGACACCTCAGAGATTGAGCATGTATTCTCCACCCAGTGACTGTTGTGCACATGTGTTTTAATGCACTTGACATAATTATGTACAAGAACAGATGGGATGGAGTCAGAGGTAACAGTCTTCTAGAACATCTGAGTCATTATGATTTGACTTTGGGATGGAAAATTCACCATCTACACTGGCTCACCCATTCACCCATTCATGATATGTTCACTCACTAGACAAGGCACTGGGTAGCCATCCTTCATGGAGATTCTCAAATTTCATCTTTTACCGTTCTTTAGACATTTCTTCTCTTTTAGCTAAGTGGAACCTACACCACTAATTTACTTGGCACCAGATGTTTCATAGGACCTGCATGTCTTTACATGTGTGCTTCTTCTCACTGAGTGAACACATTGGGGACTAGGTTACGTATTATTCATTGTTCAAGTCCCAGGACATAGTAGGCCCTTGCTTAATGTTTATTGAATGAGTTAAATACAAAGTATGTAACAAATAATTGAAATATTATAGAGCCAGTTGGTTCTATAATTTTTTAAACTGTTAGTTTACAAACAAGTAAGTAGCTAATTGTGAAGCAGACTTATACATAATTCTATGCAGTGTGTTACAATGATGTGAACTGATTGGCTGAGCCTAGTTTGGATGAAAGATAGTCCTTGATGGTATTCCTTCCACTACTCTGTGTGTCAGTCAAATCATTAAAGCCTTGACTTTTACAGCAGTGATTTGGGGACCAAAGCATAGGACCCATTAAGAAATGATCTACTCTAGCTTTGCAGTTTCATAAGATGTTCATCTATTCATTTGCTTTGTCCTGATAAGATTTGATGAAGCAGGGAGAACATCATGGAGATAAAGAGTAAGAGATTTCGAGGGTATAGAAAAAGAGTAAAACTGGCATATTGAGGATTTCTCTCCCTTGGATCCTTATTGCATTCATTTTTGGAAATGTGCATAAAATATTAATCCCTGTTCTACAAATTTCCAGTCATCATTATAAGTAGTAAATTTAGAGAAAAAAAAATCTTCATCAACGTGTAGAATGAAGTTGAAAATTGTTTTACTACAGTTGTTAAAATCGAGAGACACATTGTACCTTGATTATTTATTATTATTATTATTATTATTATTTAGTTTAGTAAACTAAAAGCCAATGATGGGGGGGTCATAATTTAAAAAAAATTCATTGCAAATATAGGACAGAAGTCAAGCAGGAACACGTACATCTTTAGTCTTCTTTCAGTGGAATTCTAAATTCATCTTAGCTTCATGTACACCCAATAGCAAACTGGACTCAAAATTAAGCAATCTATGATTTTAAAAAACATTTGTGTTTGTGTGTATGGTGGGCATGTGTTTGGTAGGAAAATGTGGTTGCATGTGGCCCAGCACATGTGTGTACGAGTGTGCATGCCATCTGTGCCCCTCTGTGTGACACGAGCTATACAAGACTACATTTGAACTCTCTATTTTTCTGACTCCGAGTTCAAGACTCTCGCAGAGATCTTGGAGAATTTCTTTTTAATTAGAAGTTATAATTGGGTGTCTTCCTTAATCACCCTCCAGTGTGTTTCATGAGGCAGGCCGTCTCTCAACCCAGAGCTAGCTGTTTCTGTTAGTCTTGCTGGATTCCTTACCTGTGGAACCCCAGTCTCTGCCTGTAGAAAGTGCGGGGGGCAGGGGGTGGTACAAGTGGGCTGCCACATTCACCTGGCTTGTATGCCCTGTTAGGAATCTGAACCCTGGTCTGCAGACTTGCTCAGCAAGTATTTTATCCAGTGAAACATCTCCCCAGCTGAGTGAAACATCTCCCAGCTGAGTTTTGTTTTCTTTTTCTTCTCTCTCTTCTCTCTCTCTCTCTCTCTCTCTCTCTCTCTCTCTCTCTCTTTCTTTCTTTCTCTCCTTTCTCTCTTTCTTTCTTGTTTTTCTACACTGTTAAAAGATCAAGACACTTTATCTTAATTCTGTGACCTGAACTGGACTTGGGATTCAAAAAATTACAAATTCTCCAAGATCTCTGCGAGAGTCTTGAACTCGGAGTCAGAAAATTAGAGAGTTCAAATGTAGTCTTGTATAGTTCCTGTCGCCAGCTCCTTTCTCTGGCACTCTGTTTATCAAGATGACTTATCATCTTGTAGATGTTATACATACACGGTAATGGGTAAGAGTAGGTTACCCTGAGCTTGGGAGTCAATCATAGTGGATACTTTAGGAACAGCTTGTGCCTCTGTGTGTGTGTGTGTATGTATGTCTCTGTGTGTTGTGCATGTCTATACACACACACATACATGCCTGTGTGTATGACTATGTGTCTGTGGGGGGGGGGATGTGTCTGTGTGTATGGGTTTGTCTGTGTGTCAGTGTGTGTGTGTGTTTGTATGTCTCTGTGTGTTGTGTGTGTCTGTGTATATATGTGTGTGTGTATATGTGTGTGTGTTTGTGTATGCCTGTGTGTCTATGTGTCTGTGTGTCTGTATATCTGTGTGTCCATGTCTTAGAGTTAGCCACTGACCCATATCTGGTTCTAGCCATTATGATACTGATACATATAGGTTTAGAAAATTTCGTAGAACTCTTGATAACTGGTAATTGTGCATCTGGGAGTGGTAGCTCATGTCGGCGATCCTGGTATGTGAGGGGCTGTGTCGAGCGGCTGCTGTGAGTTCAATCCAGCCTCTCTCAAACTCCAAAAAAAAAAACCAACCAAACAAAAGAGTCCTAGAAATCGGAGTCATGGAAGAAGGTTAAAGGAACAGCTATTGTTTATCCTACTGAAGAGACATTCAGAGAGGACAAAATGGGGGTTTTGATTTCGAGCAGCAGTTCCCAGCAGGTCCTGCCAGGATCTGCAGCGGCAGCCTGGCAACCTGTGAGAAATGCCAGCCCCAGTCTCTCTCCCAAATGTGCTGAGTGAAAAGGTCTGGGTGGTGCCAGGCAGCCAGTGTCTAGCTGCCCTTCAAGGTCACTTCCTGAACCTGAGGGTTGGTTGTGAGGGGAGTGGTGTAGTGAGATCCTGAGGGAGATCAGTGTAAACCTTTGGAAGGGAAGAAGGGACTGCTTGGGTCTGACAGTGCTCGCCCGCCCCGCCCTTAGGTACTAAGGAGCAAAATCGTGTGTAAAGGAATTCAAACAGAAGGCCAGCTTAGGTCCCATCTTAGGAAGCCTCTCTCTTCCCTCTCTTTCTCTTTCCCCTCCCCCCCATTTTCTTTTTTCATGTTTTTCTCTCAAATAAAATTCACATGGAGCCAGAGGATGCTTTCTGCTTTCTACATGTGCTCATACAGTGATAGGACATGTTTACATAGTTAAAAAAAGGTGAACTCTCAAGAGAGTCGTGGTACAACAAGAAAGGAAGCCACGCAGACACCACACCCAAACTGTCATGGCTTTTGTGTGTGTTAGTATGCAGTTCTGGCGAGCTCACCTGCATCTACAGTTCCAGGGGATCCGACGACTTCTTCGGGCTTCTATGGGCCACAGACATGCATGCAGTGCACACATACATGCAGGCATTCGCACATATACATCAAAATAAATAAGTAACTCTTTTCTTAAAAGAAAGAGAAAATAGGGGAGGGAGAAAGACAAAGGAGAGAGGGAGGGAAGGAAGGAGGGAGGGGGGATAAATAACGCTAGCAAACGGAACAGGAGGAGCAAGTTGCCAAGTCTCAACACAGGAAGAGCAAGAAAAAACATGGAACCGGGCTTTTGAAGCTTCTAGATTCTGCTGTCACCTGATAGCCTAAACAGGGCCCCTGGAGACATGCAAGAATTTCGTCCTCTGGGGCCAGACTGTGTATGGGCTTTTTCATGGAGTTCAAATTATTTAGAGAATCTGAAGTCAGTTGAAATACCTTCTCCTGAGTTCCCTTGGGCAGTCTGTAACTAAATCACTTGGGTAGGTACCAGACCCCAGCTACCTTCCACCACTCCCTCCTCCTATATGGACAATCTCACTCAAAGAGAAACTAGAAAGATGTGTTTTGAAGTCAGATTGATTCTTACTCATGTTCTTTTTTTCCTATTCCTTGAGGGCATAAGAATCCCAGTGCCACTTGCTCTAAAATTCCTCTTTCACAAAGGGCTATTTATTAACCTGAACAAGAGAACAAGAGAGAGGCAGGTACAGTTACTAAATGGATCAGGAAATGTGCTGGCCATCTCCATTTCTCAAAGATGGAATTTCCCTCTTTTAGTTAGCTGAAGCAAAGTGCTGACCCAACCAGCTTGCACTTGCCACTGTCAGAATATATAGATGTTTGCTTCCAGGCCCAGAGAAGGGAAGATGCGGGAAGGCATATCATTTTCCCTTAAAGTAGCTGAAGGATATATATGTAATTGTGTGTGTGTGCATACACACACATACAATTGGTATGAGTTATTCTGATACAGTTTTGTGGTGCAACATTATCTAGAACTATAACTTCCACACATTACCTAAATCTTGCTTCTTTGGGGTAACTTTGAGTGAATCTGGTGAATTAGAAAACTTAGAGAAATATTTAACATACCCAATCTATTTATTTGGGGGAAAAGGCAGGGCTATAGGAAGATACAATACTCAGCCAGTGAGATGCTTGTCTTTCAAAAATGAAGAAGTGAGTTTAGTCTGCATGGAAAACATTTTAAAAGCCAGGCATAGTGATAAATGTTTCTAATGCCAGCTGTGGAGAGAGGGACACAGGTCAATCCCTGTGGTTTCAGGCCAGTGAGTCTAGCCTAGCTGGCAAGCTCCAGAGCAATGAGAGACCACATTTAAGAAAGAAGAAAAACGAAATTGTGCTTGAGAAAGGATACCCTAGGTTGTCCTAGTGTATGGGTACCCACACATACCTGTGTACCTGAACACATGTATACACACAATAAAGTAAAACACAATACTTTTAAGAGACTGGAATCTGGCCTGAATCTAAGGATGAAGAAATGGGTGTATGGCAGGGGCATGTATAAAATAAACTGGACTCACATAATAAGATAATTGGCGACAATGCTAAATGCTGCAAAAGTGAATATTAATCGATTATTTCATCATAGAAATACAAGACTCGGCCACCATTACTCTGCCTTTCTCTTTGTGAATCCATTTCTTCTACACAACTGCATCCATTTAGAGAACAGATTCCAGGGGCAAGGAGACACACAGGCGTGAAGCCCCATTGGTGAGAAAGGATTTTGTGATGAACCAGAGCATCTGTGTAACCTGATGGAGAGAAGACCCGGAAGGGACATTCTGCCTTTCCTTTAAGTATCTGAAGGAAGACAAACAGAAAGCTGATCACATGTATTATCTGAGGGCATATGGAGTAGTCCTTGTGTTCATGGAGGGAACATGTATTTAAACCATCTGGGCTGGGATTTCTGAGCAGGGAGGTGTACTGTGGCTAGTATTTCCTCATCATGAAAGTCTGTGAACCTGGAATTAAAAGGGAAATTTAACTGAAACATCCGAAGTCTGTTCTGAAAGCCGTGTTCACTTCTCTAGTGTCTGCATGCATCTGTAAAATGGGGGTGGGGTCGTGGTAGATTCTAAGGTCCTCTCTCAAAACAGGACCATACCTAATGCTAAAATCTTTGGGAAATGAATATGTCAACTACTGCATTTCCCATTTTTATGTAAAAGCTGGGTCAAGTTCAAAATGCTGTGAAAAAGAATAGTTATAGATAAGTGGACTCGTCTGTTTTCAGTCATGGTGACAGCACAGCGTTGAACACAGGTTAACTTCAGGAAGAAAGGTGGTTTCTTGGCCTCACAGGTTTGGAAGCTAGAGGCTTCTACAATACAGTGCAGGCTCTTATGGGGACCTTCTCTTGACTGCTTCAGTTTATGCCAGAAGCATGTGTGGGGTGGGAGTGGGAATGAATACCTGAAACACTAGGAGAGATTAGGTAGGCCCAGGCCCTGGTTTTTGTTACAATCTTTTGAGAGCTAATCAGGCTTCCCCAAGAAATATCATCATCCTCAAAGACACACCCCCAAATAGCTTAAGATATTCGAATAGGCCCCATCTTAAAAGTGTTAAACCTCAGTCCCATAAGGTCACTTTGGGGGACACAGGAACTCTGGGAGAAAAAAAAAAACATACTCAAACTCTAGCAATGCAACTGGACCTAGAACTGAGGGCCTTTGAGTCATGAAAATGATACTGGCAACACATTTCAGCCTTCATGGTCCATCGTAAGACTGGAAACTCTCCCCAGTAAGGGGTAAGATTGTTGGTTTATTCAAGCTTGTGAAGGACCATCGAAATTCATAACCCACTGTTCTGTAACCATGGTGATGGTTTGTAAGTTCATGTGCCCATGGTGTTGGTATCAAGAACGTGCTCTGTGGTTGCAGGTCGCTTCCGAATCTACTGATGATGGTGATTCTCCCGTTGCCATGGCAACCGCCATACATTCCCAGCGTCCAACTGGTTTACCTCCCACCTTTACCTGCAAGTGGTTACATCACAGCCTAAATAAAAGCCAGGCCCTCTTGACCTTTGCACTTTTCTCCCTTCATCTCCGTCGCCCCTTTTGCCTCCTTCCCTGACAATACACCTCTCTCACACGGAACTGTACTGGCTTGGTGCAGTCTGTCCAGACACAAGCCACGATTTTATCACAACTCCTAGCATTTCAGGTAGAGCAAGAAGCTGAAGAAGGTCCTGCTCTCAGGGTGTATATGACACCGTGATGATTGTGTCGTTGGCTACGTCATGCTTTCCCACGAGTTAGCACACCGTGATAAGAGTTAGAAACATCTGCAGACCCAAGAAATTTTCTGAACTGAAGTGTGTATCATAGTGCAAATGGCCTTCGTTAACTTCATTTCAGTGCTAGGACACTATGGTATCGATGTCCTCACCCCTCCACCCGGCACCTGGCTCCATGGAGCACTAGAGAAACCTTCACAATCCCCAATGGCAAGTGGTTTAACCCATCAGAGCAGCAGCAAGAAGATGAACTCTTTCAAGGGTCCCTGTAGCACCCGAATCCATCTCAAGTTCAAAATGAGTCAGATTCATTTGACTGAACGTCGGAAATCACACTGCTCTTTTGACAGTTGTCGCTACAAAACAGCGATCAGAAAGTAGAGAGGAGGAGCCTACCGTGAGAGGTTTCTGGTAGACAAGATTTAAAACCTCAGCTAATTGGGAACAAAGGATATAACCAAACTGGGCTTAAGTTTTATGCCCAAGATGAGATCTATAAATATATACACATACTACACACACACACACACACACACACACACACACACACACACACATATATATATATATATATATATATATATATGTATTTTTATATATTAGTAATATATAATTATGTTATATGTATTATATTAATATTGTATGTATTATATTAATATATTATGTGTAATATATATTAGTAATATATACATAGAGATATTCACATATTATAAATAATAACATATATATGTTACTAGTAGATCTTATTCTAGAGTTCTTTCTTCAGCCTTTCCTCCTCCCTAAGCACAGAAGTGCCACTTGGCACTCTGCAACATGAGGAGTCCCACTCCCTCACTATTTGCTCCTGCTACATCATAAAAATTCACCGGGCTCTGTTAAGCCAGGAAAACAAATGTCTCAAAGCGTCGAAGCAGCTGGTGGCCAATATATGCATGAACTGAATTATGCATATAGATTAATAAAAATAATTACACACACATGCAAACACATGTACACACATATACACATCTGTTAAGGCTGGGTTGCCTGACACTTTGACAATGTAGAATGTGAGATGACTTTCAAATGCAGTTCTATTGAAGAGAAAGGAAACTGGCAAAGAAATCTCTTCTCTCTCTCTCTCCTCTCTCTCTCTCTCTCTCTCTCTCTCTCTCTCTCTGTCACCTATTACATTTTCTTGGTGTTCACAGGCACTAATATTCCAAGATTACCTGGTGGCACACCCTTTCCCCAGAGCTTTCCTTACTTATGAAATCTGAATATACTAACAAGGCACTGACAGCAAACACCTCAAAAGCCATAAAAGTTTTAATTTGAAAGTGTATCTCTGTAACAAAGAAGGACCTGACATGTTATAGGAATTGTGTGTTTGGATTCTCTTGCTACATATGGTAAACTGCACGTGGTTAGCCACACTTGTGCAACTCAGGGCAGCCTGCTGTATTCTGGGATTTATTAAAATGTAAATGACAAAGCAGAGAAGAATGTTCAGACAATTGGATTACTCCATTGACTGAATGCCCTATACCAAATCTATTTTTGTCCAAGGATTGGTGGCTCCCGCTGTGGAATGCCGAACGGAATATTCCATTGTAGGGCACAGGGTGGGGGGGACTTGCTTTAAGGAAATTGAAACCTGATCATTTAATTTTTAATTCATCTCTTCCAAAGCAGCAGTTTGTCAATATTTTGTGCAAGGAAACATGATGTATATATATATTTTTTTAGCCCATGATTGTTAGAAGACAATTGTTCTCAGCCATTTTATTCAGTGTCTATTATTGGACCTATAACTTCATTCATGAAAATAATGATTCATGTGCTTGTTTTTTCGTGCTGGGCCTTGGCTTGTTGGAAATAAGAACATTGTGCAATGAGCATGTATATACATAACATGGTGGTGAACATGCACGGTCCAAGAGAGAATTTCCTGATAGGAAATTATTATTCATTCCAGAAAAGAGAAGGCAGAGAGGTAGGTGTCTTTATGAAGAGATTGAATTTAGAAAGAATGGGAGCCAGCTGTTTTTTCTCTCCATGGGGAGCAAGAGAAAATGGGATTAGACAACAGCGTGAGGGATTTGGAACAGAAATTCAAATTTCCAAACTCCATAGACTCTCCAACACCAAAATGTGCTTCAAAGGAGGTGTGCGGACACTGGTTTAAATTTATATGGCTTTAGAATAGCAGTTCTCGACCTATAGATTGTGACCCCCTTTGGAGGTCCAACAACCCTTTCACAGGGGTCACCAAATACCGTCAGGAAAACATTTACATTACGATTCATAACTATCAAAATTACACTTATGAAGTAGCAACAAAAATAATTTTATGGTTGGAGTCGCCACAACATAAGGAACTTTATTAAAGAGTTGCAGCACTGGGAAGGTCAAAAACCACAGCTGTGGAAAACAGAAAGACACATTCTCCTGGGATGGTCTCACATGCTGTGGAAAATGGGAACTAGAGGACAGCTCTTCAGGATTGTCCTCATCTATGAGCACAGTCTGAAAGTGGGGCATGGTGGGCCGGTCACAGAAGCTGTTCTTTAAATAGTAGTTATTTGTTAATGGCAGCTTTTCTGTTGGGGACACACTGACAGATTTCACCTGTACTGTGAAATGTTAAACTGAATGGAATGTCCTGAAGTAAGGTAGGTGGGAATCAAGAATGCAGGAGCACAATTCCCTCTTTGGTTTGTCTCTTTCCACTATCATTTCCGGAATTCAGAGGTAGAATGCCCGTCCTAGTTAAGTGTGGAGTTAAACATAGGCACATTGATCTTTGTAAGAATGCTGTTAGAATTCATACAGACTGGAGCTCCTTTTTCCTGGAGTGTAATGTGTGTGTGTGTGTGTGTGTGTGTGTGTGTGTGTGTGTGTGTGTTATGTATGTACATGTGTGGGTTTTGTTTTAATGAAGAGAATCCACAGTGCTCACATTTGATGGTTGGCTTTTAAAAAGTGTGATACTGACTCTCTCTTGATTTGAAGATAATTTAACTTCCTGCTCAGCTTACTATGGCAAAAAAAAGAGTATTTGTTAAGATTAGAAACTAACTTTGGCTCATATATGAGTCATTATTTTGCTGATCTGGCAAACTCAGTGATTAAGTATTGATTTGTAGTCTGAGATAATTTGGTCAATTAAAAAACTGAAATGAACATGTGTTTAACAGATAATTTTTAAATGTTCTCCTTTTGGCTTGAATTTGCTATCAACTGCCAGTACCAAATTCTTAGCTTTCTCGGTATTTACTAATTTGTTTACTTATTTACTGAATATTTAAGCCTGGGCCTAGTACATGCTAGGTGAGTGATTCAGTACTGGGTTTTCTCCATGCCTAACCTTTCTTAATGCTTTCCTTTGAGACGAGGTCTCACTAAATTTCCTAAGCTTATTCTGAACTCATTGTACTGCAGGTAACACTTGCATATGAAATTTTCCCTTCTCAGCCCCTGGAGTAGCTAGGATTATAAGCCTATGCCTCCCAGATCTGGCTTCAGGGCTCATTTTAATATTATATTTCCATAGGTCAATAGTTTTCCTGTTTATCTGTCTATTCAAAGCTCTATGAATGCTTTGTAAAATAAAAATCTTGGGTATTAGTATTTATATACCCTAAGCAATTACCAGGGGCAATTGAGTGTGAGAACTTACGTATTGGGTGATGGTACATAACTAAAATAAATACATCCGTGTTATTCACCATAGATGTGAGGACCACATTCATCCTGTTTCCTGCTGTATCCCTAAGACACAGCAAATAACTTAGTTTTAAAAGCGTTGGTCATAGAGAGTGAAATATCCACCAAAATAGCATCTCTGTCCTCTAGAGCTGGACAAGAAATATGTGTCAATGGGAAGTGTGCGGCCATGTTGCTTATGGGATGGGGGTCGTGGAAGTACACTGGGCACATGAGACCATTCAATTCCTGAGATGTAGCCAATACAGACGAGGACCTGAATTCCATTTAATATTAATTCATCTAGCTAAAGAACTACGTATGCTAAATGATGACCATGCTGGACAACACAGCTTTGGGATCTCTTACAGAGAGAAAGACTGACAAAGAAACCATCATGACTCGCTGGTAAATCAGATACTATGAACATGTCTTGGTACGGAAGCCAACACACTGATGGGGATGTTTGACATGAAGTCTACTGAGAGGAAATGGGTGCTGGGAAGAGACTTGAAGGCCAGGTGATAGACTTTAGAAGGAACAGCAGACAAAAGGATACATGTGTGGGAAAATGGAGGGAGAGGAAAGAGACGGCAGAGATAGATAGCATGTGCTCACAACGGAAAGGAAGGTGAGGACTCAATGATTCAGAGACCACTAGTGAAGGAAGAAGCCAGAACACCAAGTTCTCTTGGTGCTGCAGTATCTCAAGACCAACGGTGATTCTGAGAATGACGTTTGCAGTTTACAGAATTCTCTGGATTCCATGTGGCACTCTAAAGGGAAATTCTAGTAAGATGTGGCAATACTACAGATGGAAAACTATAGCATTTTCTTACTCCGTTACTACACAAAACAGAAGAAGCACACTTATCTGAATGGGGCGGGGAGGAGGTGGGCAGGGAATTGAACTCCCAGCCATAGCAGGTGGAAAACAAAGACTAAACCTGGCTCTTTTTATCCCATCAGATATTCGGTCCATAGACATCATAAAATAGTTTCAATTTATACACATACAAGGGAAAGCAAACTATGGGAGCTGTCTTTTCCAACAAATCAACACGACATCACTGTTAATGCAACATTTTTTTATTGGGAGTCAGAGACCAAGGAAAGTCTTGTAAAATGTCAACAACGTCACACTTTGTGCTTGGGCTTCTCTTTATCAACAAACCTATTTATTTATGATATCAGTGAGAACGGTGTAAGACAGAGCCAACAAGCATTTTGAAAAAAACAAGACAGTCAGAGCCATGACCAGGACTACATATGACAATGTCAAACAGCTAAGTAGAAACTTATATCAGTTAAATATCCAGGGTCCTCAAAAAGTTCGACATCTGTCCCTTAGCCTACGGAGCTTAACTGTCTCACTCAAGACAAAAATCACGATTTGGACATCTATGTTATCTAGATGGACAATTTATTAATCACTGTTAGATGCCAATCAAATGCAGAGTGGATGAAAGCAAAAATGGGATTTTTAGTTTTAGGTTTTTATGGCTAAAGTCTTCTTGAATTAGTTACACAGACAAATGACTCGTGGTATTCATTAATACTTAAGCATTTATGAAACAGTCATAGATAAACATTTATAGCACTTGCAAATGATTGCCATTGGTCAAGTTGGTTGAGAGGACATACAATGGAAGATTGGATCAGCACAGGTGAACCAATGACTTCATGATTGGAAGCATTAAAGATAGAGTATACAACAACCTTGGCTATTCTGTGTTCTTTGGAGACAGATCATTGACAATTCCACTTAAATACACTCGTTCATAGCTGTATTTAACATTGACTGAGTGCCAAGGAGGAAAGGAACTAGATTCTACTAGATTCAATCTATGAAGCATTAGTGTCTTTAATCAAATATAAGTTCATGTCTCTTTAGAACAGGGTAGAGTAATTTAAAAGCCACTGAAAGATAACTGAGGCCTTAGCTTCTGGTCTTTGTTGGGACACTTGCAAGTTTGTGTGCATGGTTTGTTTGCTTGATTAGTTGGTTGGTTGGTGGGTTTGGTTTGAGATTTTGTGGGGCATGGAGGTGTGTGGTTTTTTTGATTGTTGTTTGTAAAGTCACTCTGATTACAAGCTGTAGATTTACATTTTCTGTCAAAAAGATACTGTAACAGGTAACTTAAGACCCTTCCCTTACTGCTCTTAAAACTTTGAGATTTCATACAGAACTAAATCAAAAGTCTCATATCAGACCAAAATCAAGAGGGAATGCACAATCCGCTGGCAGGCAGTGTAAGTCACTAAATTCTCATTTTCTTCCATGAAAATACATTTTATCATTCTGCTATAAAGAAACACTGTGGCCATAAGTCAGCAGAAGAGGCATGTGTTTCTGTAGACAGGCATTAAGGCCTGTAGAAAAGGCGATAAATGTGTTGGAACTCGTCACGAAAGTCTGACTAGGGCTGAGTTTCATGGCCACAGTCTTGAATGTACATAGCTGCACACAGCACCTTGGCCAGGCTACTCAGCTTCACCAAAATCAGTCTCATCACCTGTGAAGTGTGGATAGTGTGTCATTTTCATAGCTACCATGAGATTTACTATGCAAAACATTTCCTGTATGGAATAAACTTGGTAACAACAAGCAATTACAAACAGAAGAACCATGAATTCTTCACAGGTACCGCCAATCAATCTTTGTCTGGAACTTTAGTTCTAGTTTGGTTTAGGTGACATCCGGGGTGGGAGAGAGGAAGAGACATGTGTGCACCATCTCTGCTAGACACACTGACAGGGGTTCCAGGTGTCAGGCGAAATCAGGTTGAGATGAGTATGTGTAGTCTCCCAAATTCACCAGTGGATCTCCTTGCCATTCCACCACTTACCCTTATGTTCTCCTTAAGGACTCTATTTTCTCCTGTCTTCTCGCTTAGGTAATTTTTTTTACATCCTTTTAAGGTTTATTGCCTATTCTCCCTTTAAGAGAGCATCCTTCCTTAAGCAAACCAATTTGGCCTCCTCCAAGCACACTGTCTTTTGTGCTGTTGCTGTTCTTACTGTCTCCTGACTCAGTTTTATCACTTCATTTTAGGTAGCTTCTGTACCTTTGTCTAGCTTGAGGTCAACCCTTGGAAGCAGCTGAGGTATGTCACAGAGCCAAGCTTGTGGCTCCGAGTCTGGGGGCGTGATGTGGTGTTTCCATGTGGTGGTATAAGCAGCTCTGTGGATCGCCTGTGACTGCTTTGCTTTTCATTTTCTAGATCACTCTCAAGAAAAAACACTATATTTTAAAATATAGTGTTTTAAAACTATATTTAAAAAAAACTAAATTTAAAAAAAAAATCACTCTCCCCAGAAAATTTAGTCTCTTCATCCATAAACACATTCCAGCAATGTTGCCTTTACACTTGTATACTAACAAGCATAGCCATACCACGTTCAAAATGGAAGGCACATCAATCTGAACACAGACAGAGGGATACACACAAGGAAGGGGACGTTTTTGACTCATGAGTGTTCTGGGTTTCTCTGTTTCTTGCAAAGATTACTATTGGCTGCAAATGCACCATGTGGGTGGCTGTTGGGCAGGAGGGGCCTCTTCAGCTGGTCACTTGCTTTGTTTCAACTTCACAGTTGGCATGAGCGTCCATCAGTCTAGCAGTCTCTGCAGTCTTTTTTTTTTTTTTCTTTTCACTGGGAAGACATTCTGAGAAAGGGGGCTATAGGACCAGCTGAAAGGAACATCGGAACAACTAGAAAGATAATAGAACATGTCACAGACAGTTATCACATTGACTGCTTAATGGAAGTGAATTTGGGACACTGGAGAGACAATGCTATGTCTAACTACAGCAGAAATTCTACATCACTTCAACAACAAAAAGTGGCTTTCTTTCATTGTTCCCCATGTTCAAGAATCAATGAAGCAGTGGTCTTGTCCCAGCGTGTACAAAGACGAAAGCTTCAGGTCTACCCTCCCTGAAACAGGACACACAGGCACAGAGCAAAAGATGACAAGACACAGAGCACAGTCAAATGAGTCCTAGGAATGAAGGCAAACTAAGTTAGTTGTAGGTGCCTAACTGCTTAGTAATGCAGGAGTGAATGGAGGCGCTGGAGTTATTGGGTGATAATTGCTAAGTCCCTTGGATTTGTCTTGGTGTTTTCAGTGCTGGCCATAGAGCTTGGTACGTGGTACTGAAACAGAAAGAGAGAGAAAGGGAAGGAGGGAGAGAAAAAGGGAGGGAGGGGCACAGTGATAAAGAGAAAGGAAAAAGAAAAGGGAAGGAAGGAGAAGGAATGATGGAAGAGAAGGAAAGTAGGAGAAAGGGAAGAAGGGAGAAGGTAATGAAGGAGAACAGGGGTTACTGGAATACTGGGACACACAGGAAGGAAATTAGTCAGCTGTAAGCATATCAAAGGTGTGGAGACTGGAGAATCCAGTTTGGCTTATTAAAAGAAGGGGTTTTAAATTCTGGATGGTTTGAGAAGAGGAGATGGGGTCATTTCCAGGTGGCTTTGAATGTGTCAGTGTCTCGTTTGGGAAGTGTGTTGTGGTCAAGCGACCATTGTAGGCTCACGAAAGGAACATGACCACAATTCAAATAAACCAAGAGGAATGAGAAACACAGAACTTAAAGGCACCAATCCAAAGGAGTAAATAAACCACACCACAAGAAATGACAGGATAGCGAAGGGCTGGGGGAGAGGGCGTGGCCTAAAACAGAAAGCAAGTGTCTGGATATCTTCCAAGTTAATGTTGAAGGATATGGGTTGATAACTGGGATCAAAAATTCACTTCTCCCATTGGGAAGCTTTATTTTTCTTCTTTTCTTTTGCCCCTAGGCTGCTGCTCTTCTGTCACCATCCCTTCTTGAAAATAAACTCCAATCTTTAGTGCTTTCTCAACAGGGTAAAACAGATTAGTAAATACTGACCCTGGAGGTGGAACCAGATGTAGCTTTGAAGAGCAACTGACGGTACAAATGGACCAACAGGTTCATGGGTTCTGGTCTTGCTTCTATTGCCCCTATACTATGACATAGCTTCAATGATTCTGAGAGGGGCAAGTACTGAGACCCTACCTAGCCTGACCCACTCAACTCACTTCACAGATAAGGATATTTGAGAAGAGAGGTGTTAATGTTTGTCTCTTACTCTGCAGAAGTTGTTATGAATGACATGTATTTGCAGGTGGTTTTTAGTTAACTAAAGCCTTTGACATCGCCTTCTCCTTTATTCTCACACAATGGAAACGCATCAGTGAGTTGAATGGGAACATGTTGCATTAAACACTTGAGGATACTGATTCTCTAGAGGGGACATCTAACTGGTAGAATGATTCAGGGTAAATATTGTGCCTGGGCAATGTATTTTGTAAACAGTGATACTGAGGATGCTAAGATTTGGCATGCATGTAATACCCATTCATGAATAAATTAGCATGCTATTGTATTAAGAAAAGACAGTGCACATAATATTTCTATGATTCGTATAGGTAGTGAATAATGGAAAGCCCAAGAATATCCAAGAAGATTAAAAAGACAAGAAACAAGCTATATATTGCTTTGAATTTATATACAGCCAACCCATGCAAAAATGGCTTTTATATGCTATATACATATATATCATAAACACTATTAAAAGGAATTTTGAGGAATGAATATGAAGTGGACAATAGGAGAAACGACAGATTTCATGTGTTTGTCATGAGTTAAAAGTTTTACAGCTTTGCACTTTAGGTTCTATACCTACCTAATTGCACTGAGGAATGGAGTAGCAGCCTCTGTTCAATGCAAGGGTCTCTTGAGATCCTTTTTGTGATTTGAAATGAAGAAGCAAACTCTTAGGACCTCACATAGCCCTACTCAGTGACAATTCTCTAAGCTTGTCTCAGTACCAACTACACACATGGCAAATGGCAAGTACCAGGCTGACCAGCCAACTCACTGTGCTCTGCCTGGGCCTTTTCTTAATAGGTAGATCTTCAAGGGGCAGCTCGCTGGAGGAGGCTCCCCAGTGGAGCCATCAGTGGATCGCTGGAATCGTGTTGAGGCCCCAAAAGGAAACTGAAGTTAGTGCATAAAAGTCTCAGTTACTCATCTCGTGACATGCAAAATGGAGGGGGGGGGGACAGAAAAGGAATTGTTTATTATTGTTAATGGATTGCTTGCTTTTATTAGATTAAAAACCATCATCTCTGGCAAATGCCATTTCTCCGATTCCAACAAAGGAAATGGATTCCTTATGTGTAATATTTACTATTCTGTTGTTCTCCGTGCTTCCAAGTTAGCCATAGTCAGGATGAAGACCAAATTCACAAAGAATTGCAAATATTTTGCAAAGAATTCAAATTTCTCCAGTGACGACCCTTTGAAAGATCATTAGTTTGCAATACCTAGGATTTCCACTTTCATTCTCATGGAAGCACACAGGATGCAAAGTCCTTTTATTCTTGTATTAATTAACAAGGAATTAAAAAAAATAATAAGCTGGCTTAAAAAGCCTTCTACTCAGGAGTAATTTCAAGTGATGAGACATGCCCAGGGGTGGGGGGTGGGGACCAAACTCAAGTAGGCTACATGTAAAGCAAAGCGCAGCTATACGCACATTAGTATAATTACAGATTGCAAATTATATCGGATGTATCTAATATCTAATTTTTTGAAAGCTGATTCCACTTGAGACCTTCAATAACAGCGTCAACATTTCGCAGGTGGCTTCTCTGTACAGTATCCAACCGGAATTATTCTTCCAATGTGCGTGCCTATAGCCCTCAAGTTAGAACTCCCACTTAAAGGACCAATGAACACTGAACACAGAGAACAGCACCTAGACAAAGGAGATGGAGTGGGCTGACCCTGGATGACACTGAGTACAGTTGCTTATTTCATCTCCACCTGAACATGATACTTACTTGCTTCAAGCCATAAGGAACTTCAACATCCGTCAGTAGAAAATGTGGGAGAGGCTACGTACATGTTGAGGAAGCCAACTGAAAAGCTAAGGGTTGGGCATCTTTAGATCGCACAGATAAAAGGAAAACTGTGCATCAAGGTATCGTGTTTTACCTTTGACTCCAAACATAAAGCCTTACGTTAAATCCAGCTCACCTACGACATACAGTTTTGTGTCTAAAGATGGTCCACATCGGCTTTGAGGAACTGGCATTTGTCCTCCAGCCCTACGTGAATCAATCACCGACCAACTAAAATATATTTGAGATCTCAGAGAAGGAGGCATATTCTCCAAGTTGACTGGATCTATTTTCTTGATTCCTCCTTAAAGATCTTCCTGCTAATTAGTCGAGGTTGCTGCTGCACTATTTAATTATCCGCACTTCCCGTGCGATGAAATATGTTGTCGTAGCGCCCACTTTACAGCGCAGTGACTGCTCACATGTGATGCTGCCTCCACAGTTAGAGCATTCCTTTGTTCTGCTCATAAGTGGTTTTAGAAAAAGGGGTGGGCCCGGAAGGAGGAGCCTTTGGGGTTTGTAAAATAAAATCATACATTCCTGGGGCATGTGCTGAATTCGATGCATTTACATGAATTCCGCTTTAGAAATTAAGTCTCCGTTCCACTTGGAATAAGCCAAGGCACAGTCGGGTGACTTCAAACACAGCCGTGAGGCTCTGAGTGTGCCTTGAACATCTCTCTAGTGAATACTTACTGTAACTTGATGGGGGGACAGGATGACTTTCTTTCTTTCTTTTTTTTTTTTTTAAATCAGCAAGGAGTGTCTTTAACGAGGAAGAAGTAAATTATGATAATTACTCTGAATGGTCGGATTCTTGAGCATTACTAATTAGCATTTATTGCCTGGATTATAGAACAATACAAGTGAAACCAAACTACGGTTGCTCTTTTACCTTGAAGACTTGAAAAGGCAATGGAGGAAGAACTGTGCAGTCACCTCCGAGTTGCAGACTGCAGGCAGTCTACCTCTCCACAGCCTGCAGACTCCCTCCTTGTGGAAACACACTCAAATGGGCTCAGCATTTCCGGCCCATTCATCCTTTTTTGTGTGTGTTAGGTTCCTATTTGCCTGGGCTATCAGGTTCAGGAGACTGATAACAGGCAAAACATTTTGGCCAGAATACCATCTGAGGACGATGGTATCAGCTGGGAGAACTTAGCAAGAAAGGGCTGAAACTCCATGCTCCGTAAGAATACTGAATTCTCTCCAAGAAATATTTGATTTAAAAATAGAACAAAGAACTCAGCTCTTTGGTGAATGAAATTTTACATTTCCTCACTGGCCCTTAGGACTGAAGCTTAAAAGAAAATAGCTGGGAAAAAATGGGTTTCTGGTATAAGGTCTATCTATCTATCTATCTATCTATCTATCTATCTATCTATCTATCTATCTACATCGATCTATTTTCCATTGGGAATCTGTGATGACATAGGTTCTGAAATTAGAAAACAAAAATTAGATGTTTGTGAACAGGTTGACAGCACTAAATAAATGCCATCATTAGAATCTGGCAACGGAATTTTTAGAAGAAGCCTGCAGGTATAATATAAGGAGAGAAAGGAAGAAGGGAAAGAAAAAAAAAAAAGACTCCCTGGGCCATTTATCATTCTGCAGTCTCTGCCGTTCTCCACATCTCATTATAGCCAATGAAGAGAAAAGACAGAAAACTGGCCCTAAATACAGTCATCCCTCTTCCAAATACCGTCCATGGTTTCCCCACCCTGGGCCTTTTTAGTCTGAAAGAATAAGTTTGCCTAAATCTGTGAGGAGATTAAATAGACTGGTGATAGAAATTAATTCTGCCGAATGAGCAAATGCATTAGAGTTGCCCAGATGCAAATAAGATAGATAATACTTTTCTTTGCCTTTGACATGCTAGGCGGATTAGTTTAGAATGTTAAATCTGATTTTATTAGAATATATTAGCAGTGTTTTAATTAATACCAATCAAACGTTTTTTCTTTCCCTGGGGCTTGATACGTTCTTAACACTTTCTAAATCATCTGTTTTCCCCTCCAGAAAAAAAAAATCCTACCAAATCACCAAAGCCTTTGTTACATTCTTCTAATTTTAATTTTACTGTGTTCGGTGGAAAACCATAAACTTTTGGCGTAAAGGTGTTTTGCCCATAAATTTTATTTCAGGTGCCAGATTTTAAAATGAGTTACTAGTTCTCTAGCATGCCTCCTTAAAAAAGAAAGAAAGAAAGAAAGAAAGAAAGAAAGAAAGAAAGAAAGAAAAAGAAAGAAAGAAAGAAGAAGAAAAGAGAGAAGAAAGAAAGAAAATTAGAGATTTGAAAATTAAGCATTTTCTATATTTTTCTTTTTTTTTTTCCCCCCCTTTGGGAGGCAAGATATCCCAAAATGGGTTTCAGCTGGTTAAATTTCAACTGCATTGGTTTTGAATAAACCAAAAAAAAAAAAAAAAAAAAAAAAGCAAGACTTTTTAAAAGGAGGTGGTAGTGTGTGTGTGTGTTCCAGCTAGGTAAAAATATGAGCCACTGCGCCCTGTGAACTGAATTCTAGCTGTGCTCCAAGGAGGCACAGGACAGCGTTCCACTCATTATCCCTCCCTTTCTCTCCAGCTTCCTGTCCCCCTGCGCCCTGGGCTCCAGTCCCCCATCTCTTTTCTTCCCCCAGTGCACCCCCACTGCAGCTCCCAGCCTGATTTTTTTTTTTTTTATCTGCCAGGCTGGATTTGCGCTTTTAAAGATCAGTATCAATAATAGCCTGCTTGTTTCGGTTACACTCTCCCTCTAAAAGACAGTCCCCTCTAATTGATGTGTCTGGGCTAGTCTAGACTGGTAGTGATTGAACCAACCACCAATTATGTTATTCATTTCAGTGAACTTCACTGATGGGCTCCATGAGGAAGAGGGGGTGTTGAGAAACCTGCCCTAGCAGCGAAGCAGTTGCCTGCTAAAATATAAAAAAAAAAAAAAAAAAACCTGTGTGTCACAGGAACCGCTGAATGCCTGGGCACCCAGCTTTAGTCTGAGATCAGGAGGAATCCACTTGAAAGCATAGGGGAAAAAAGCATGAGTGCCCGGAGTACAAACTGTAACATTTGTATTGAGTTATGTCCCCCCCGATCATTTGAAGTCACAGAGAGAGTACAACTATCGTAGCTTTATTGATCATGCACACATTTCTATCAGATAGGCTGTGTGCATATTTTGCCTTCCAAAGCACCAAATGTCTGCCAATCTTTTGCATGTATGATGTGAATATATATTACCCATAAGTTAAGCTGATGTACTGCCATAATTTCCACATAGCTATGCATACACATTGGCTGAAATGGGGTGGGGAATCATTAATTATTTTATATAAGCTCATGGACAATCTCTTACAGAACTGTATGTTTTGCCACACATTCCACCAAATGCTGCCAAGTAATAGTTAAATTACAGCCACCCAGGAGGTTTCAACAAAAGACACAGCACAGTTGTGCACACTTCTCAGCTCAGCGTTCTGATGAAAAATGCTTTCTTGACTGCGGTTTGGAACAAAATGAGTAAAATTGCAAGAAATGCTTAGAAAATAGGAAACCTATTTCCTTCACCTTCCACTCCGTGTGCACAATGAGGCTGCAACCACTCAAAAAAAAAAAATCTTTCACAGATGAAAGCATCGGGGGTCTGGGTTGATTTAGGTATTTTCCAAAAATGGAAAGGTTGGGCTGAGAAGAGGAAAACTGTTTAAAGGAAACCGGTTAGCCCGAAATTTTCTACAACAAAGGAAAGGTAAACTGCCGTGTCCTTCTCTCCCAACGTGAGGCAGACCTGAGACACTGGAACTATCCTGCCATGGAAAGTTATAATCTCAGAAAACTACAAAGTAGGAAATGCTAACAATTGCTTTGAGAGAGAATCATTTTGATATGTGGTTTGATATTATCATATTATATTATTGATTATCGGGTTGAATTAAAATCTTGATAACCATCTTTCTAATTTCTAAAGGAGAGTCATGGGCATTGATTCTCCCCCCCACCCCACCCCACCCCAAAGAATGCAATAATACCAAATGCATCCAGTTATTTCTTTCATTCCATAATAATTAGAAATTACACATCTATATTCTTCACTTTTAAGTCCATCATGTATAACATTTTTAAAGAGGTACCAAACTGAAGAGGGAGAATTCTTCCTTCCTTTTTTTTATTCTCACAAAATCTTGCCAAGTAACACATATTTTGTCTTTTCTGATTTCTTAATTCAATTCCTTTGTATTGAATACAAGAGTTGGATATTTTACCTTTTCCTTTAGTCCAGACTAGAGGTGTAGTGAGTGAAATCTCCGTCTAGCCACACAGAACACACATGTAGACAATGCAGAGAGAATACACTCTCATGCCCATTTTAATTGGGCACAATTTTGAGATTAACTGTTGAGCTTAAAAGTTGGAGGCATGGGGCATGCTGGGACTTCGGCTGAGATGTTCTGAGGCCAAGCACCAGGTACTGAGCTGTTGGTATTACGCTCCGATAGTACTGTGTGTTGCTCTCAAGGAATAGGTTCACCAGCCTCGGTATCAGCCATAAACACAAGCATCTATAGCAGCCAACACAGGATGCTAACATGCTATGCCTACTTTTACAGAAACCAGGAGCTGCCACACTCTGGTCACCTGATCCCACCTAACAATGGAAGCCTCAGAGGTGTATTCCCATCACTTCTGACAAACTTTCCTTCCTTCCTCCCTTTCTCTCTCTCTCTCTCTCTCTCTCTCTCTCTCTCTCTCTCTCTCTCTCTCTCTCTTCTTTCTTTCTTTCTTTCTTTCTTCTTTCTTTCCCTTTCTCCCTTAAAAGACAAAAAGTTCCTTCAGCGACAGCGACGCAAAGGCACGACTCGCAGCTCCCAAGAGCCTAACCCGTGGATTTAAACGGTAAACATCACAAGTTAGGGTCTCAGGGACTGAGGGGAGCGCAACACAATTCTTTCTTTCTTGAGACAAAACAAAGCAAAAAATAAAAATGACAGGCAATTTCGGCTGCAGACTCAGGAGTAAAATGCAGCAAACAGGTGGTCCAGCTACATCCCGGCTCTCTATGCCTCTTCCCTTCACAAAATTTAGATCCAGTTCCGTCGCCATACAGCCCTGTATACACAATACATACATATATACCTGAACATGCAAATGCCTGTTGTAGCCAAGAAAACTTTGCAGCTTCGGGTAAAATGGTTTACCAAATTGGAAAATAATACGAATAGGCTTAGAACCTATCTAGTTCTATTTGGAAAGAAAAGAAGTGATCTACAATTGGAATTAAACATCTCTTCAAACCTTTCATTTGTAAAACTAGCACGATTGACTGAGGAGAGGAAAATATGCCTCTGCCTTCCCCCAGGGCAAGCGTGGTGCCACATGCAACAATCCTAAGAGATGGGGTTGAGGGGAAGCCCGATTTCGAGGTTAGAAAGGTTTGTGAACTCACCCATTTGAAGTGGAACCTGGCTGCATTGCTTCCAGGAGCGCCATCCGGAGCCGGGGGAAGAATGTGAGCTCGCAGTGCTCGAGGCTGGGCGAGGTGTTCAATAGGACAGAGAATGGGGCGGGGAGGGAAGGCGGGGGCAGGAAGCGATACTCCAAAATCCAGAGAAGACCGTAACTCTGTGGTTTATGCTTTGACCAGGGGGTGGGGGGTGGGGGGAAGGCAGTTGGGTGGGAGTGGAGGGAGGGGCTGGGGCCGGTCGAATTTGGAAAATAGTCGGTTAAAAAAATTAAAAATAAATAAATAAATCGAGAGAGAACGAGAAAATTTCCCAAGGACTGCTCGGGGGAAAAAAAATTCTTTTTTTCTTTTTTCCTCTTCTTTCTCTAGCATTCAGAGTTCTGTCAGTCTTGCAAACCTGGCCCTCCTCTGCATCAGCTGCTTGGCTGAGGCCAAGGCCAAAATCACCCAGAGCGAGCACCAGCCTGTCATTTGGTAGACGCAAAGTGGGAAGGGGTGGGTGCGAGCTGTGGAGATGCTCCCCCACCCTCGCCTCCCGCTGCGGATCCTTTGAAGCCTTTGGCCAATATTTCAGAGGAATCCGAGGCATAATCTCCCTCCATCTTCACAGACAGCTACTAGTGCTGTACCTGATAGAGTCGCTTTCTCCGACCTCCTCTGCCTGGAAGCCGCACTTTCCTGTGCAGATTCCGGAAAGAAAAAAGAAAGAAAGAAAAAAGAACCGAAAGGGAGGGGAAGCCTATGGGAAGATGCCTCTTTAAAAAAAAATTTTTTTTCTCTCCCCTCACCCCTCCTTTCTTTCTTTTATCCCAGGCCTGAGCAAAGTAGATGGCTGGCTGGGCACACAGAATAACAAAGCACCGCTGTAAGGAAGACACTGGAGGGGGCCCTTAGACTCAGAATACAAAATAATAATAATAATAATAAATAAATCAATGAAAAGAAAAATAGCGAACTATTTTTAATAGACTTTCATATACAACTAGAAACAGTTAAGAGCTCCAGCCTCACCCCCTCCTCACCAGAAGAGCTACAATCATACCAGCCAGCCCCGCTAAACCGTGTCTTTTTCCTTCTCTACATGGTCTGTTTAGAACACCTCCCCAGCACACACACACACACACACACACACACACACACACACACACACACAACTTTTTTTTCCTCACCTCTGTACGTTCAGCTCCTGCACAGTCCTTGGTTCAGCTCGTGATCTCCCCTTTTTTTCTCTCTCTTTTTCTTTCCAAGAGCTAGACCGTCATCATATACCTAGTCTCTCTCTCTCTCTCTCTCTCTCTCTCTCTCTCTCTCTCTCGTATTATTAATAATAATAGCCCTTTCGACATAGCAGCATGAAGTGGCTACCTTTGAGAAAGCACATTTAATCTTTACTGGCTCCCCTAGGCTTCACTGAAGAAGAAGGCAAGGGGAGAAAAAAAGGAGAGAGAGGAAAAAAGGCTTGTAAGGGAGGCTGCTGACGGACAGCAAGCATCAGGCACAAATCAGCGACAAGTTGAATTTTCCTAGACCACACTGCCCCCTTTCTTCTCGGCTCTCTCCCTGGGCTCCTGGGAAGCCCCAGTGTCTGGTTACAGGAGGCAATGGGTCTCTTTCTGCCAACCATGGTACAGATTCCTCACATGCCTGCTTAAACCTCTGGCAGAGTAAGGAATCGATATCCCCTCTAATCACCTTTAGCTCTTTGATGGCTTCCCCCCCCTTTTCTGAGAATCCACTTGGCTTCCCTCGCATCTCTCCCCCACCCCCTCCCCGCCCTGCCAGGCACTGGCATACAAAGCTTGCAGGCTGTCATCTCTCACTTCCTTCCATATCTTGAAGACAAGCCTCTTCGAAAATTCTCTCGAGCTTGCTCTCTCTGTGTTGTATCATGTCTCCTCCCCGGCTAGCCGCACTGGATGCATGGAGACATCTCCCTGACTGCTAATGAGATCAAAATTACTCCATCAGGTCAGGGGGGACCTAGACATTGTAACGTATACATTATATATTATATACGTACATATATATTCTTTTGCTAGATCTACAGTTCAGGTTGCCCATTTTCTAAGGGTGGGGGGGATACGTTCAAGATGGGGAATGTGGAGGAAGTGAGACCTCTGGTGTAATGTGCAATTGTTTGGCACCCACACATGTGTGTGGATGAGCACAGGTGAGGCGTCTTGGGAAATTTTCTTGTTCTTGTTTTTTTTTTTTTATTTTCTTAAAATGGGCAGCTAGTCAACAACACCCCCAAACGTTTCTTTGTAATTTGTGTGCAAAAGCATAAAAGAGCAACGACTCAAAGTCTATATTTATGACACACAGACGCTCTTCAGACGCACAATGGCCATGATGCTAAAACTCTTGCCTTGGAATGGCTGAGTTTTGCCGGTTGCCTCTGGTTGCAATGTGCACTAATTTGCCACTTAAGGTCCTGGGAGTTGGAAAGCCACTCAATCAGTCTCCTCGGCTCAGCCAAACCCTTGGCTTCCGCAGCGGGCATTTTCCTGATTCCTTGAAGCATTTGTATCCTCCCATATTTATCAGATACGGCATACTTTATCGATCAGTCTAATGTTCCTCAATAATGATAAGCAATGCTTCAGATGATGAAAAAGAGGAGGGGGCACAAGAAAAAATAGAAGCCATCCCCCAAGAGACGAAGGATTTGCTGTCACAGGCTCTAAATGCTTGCCTTTTATACAGTGTCCTCTCACAGTTGGTACCACTAGAGTCCCTACCTATCTGTAAACACAGGGTATACTGCTGTCTTAACCCAGTTTTCCCAATGAGGCTAGAATCCTGCAGACAACAGACAGTGCTGTGTTAAAATAGAATACGGGGTTCTGTAAATAGCAAGAAAGGGGGGAAGGCAGCCAAGGATGCAGATTCCCTGCAAGTGGGTGTTTTAAAAGGTAGTTTCTTTGTGCTCATTACAGACATTCATTGTGCTTTGTCTCTGACTGTGAGACTTCTGATGCACGGCTGGAAGCCAAAGGAAGAAGAAGGAAGCAGGAGAAGGAAGCAGCGGCAGAGGAAGGGGAAAGAGAGAAGAGAATGGAGGGAGAGGAGGAGGAGAAGCAGGAAGAAGAGGACAAACAGGCAGAAGAGAAGAAGTTCCAGAACGTTGGAGGATCTTTAACACTTTTTTTTTTGTCATGACTAGGAAGGAGGAAGGTGTTTGCTGGGAGTTGGTGACTGGGTTAGAATCTTTTCAGATTAGCGGATCGGATGTTTGTACTAGACTGATAAAGAACAGAGAGGGGGGAGGGAGAGAAAGAGAGAGGGAGGGAGAGAGAAACATGCTAAAATAATCAAAAAGGGTGGAGCTGTCAAAAAAAAAAATCTTTGACTCATTGGGCGCCTCCCTGTAAGACCAAGATGACTCATTCCTAAGGAGATTCCTTGGTTGTCTTGTATCAATGAGGGTATGAGAGCAGGCCACTGTACCCAACTGGAGAGGAAAGACAAACGAGAAGGAAATTCCCCAGGTAAACCCCTCTGATTTGCAGTACCAGTTTAGCATAACTTCCACGCCCTAAGCTAATTCGTCCTTGTCTGTGTTCACTTTGCTTACAAAGATACACAAATATATGACTCGTGAAAGTTGGGCTAAGGAACACATCATTTTCTCTAGACAACTCAGCCCGTGTCTTCAGAGGATACTTATTTCAAGCAGTTAACACCTGACCCCAATTTCTGTGGGTAATTAGTGAGCTAGATAACCACACAAAGTGGGTAATTATTTAGTACCCAAGGGTACGCTAGAAGTGGGTAGCGGCTTTGTTAGCAAAAGCATATCTCTAATTATTGTATCTATGATGGGTGTTTTAAAAATACCAGTTACTCTATCAAGCGAACCACGATAAACAAGTAACTATTTTACCATCCTCAGCATGTATATGCATATCTTCTGTCATGGTTTATAAGAGTATTTACCTCTAATGTATGGAGTGTGGCGAAGATTAATTAGTCAACAACTGTAAAACTCTCAGAAGATGAAATGCGCTAGAGAGTCCTAAGTACAATATTAGTACCACTATTGTTACTTTGGCTACATTGTTTCTGGCTGAGAGCTGTGGGAGGGAGTAGGTACTATTGTTCAGCCTATGTCTTGGTCTGTTGGTAACGCAGAAGCCACAAACATAATGAATGTAATGGTGAAAAGTGGTTGACTGTCCAACAGTCTAACCAGACTGGAAAAGAGAAGTAAGACTGTATTGACTCGACAGCTGGCTCAGGTTAGATCTGAGGAGATGGGGTGGGAGGTAGGGAGAGGGAGGAGCAACAGGAAAGAGTCCGGGATGAATCTGAATCAGCTGAACCACACC
Source organism: Mastomys natalensis (assembly GCA_021653895.1). Classification (NCBI taxonomy): domain Eukaryota; kingdom Metazoa; phylum Chordata; class Mammalia; order Rodentia; family Muridae; genus Mastomys; species Mastomys natalensis. The sequence continues at coordinate 569,352 of JAJTUV010000576.1, forward strand.
CTCCTTCTAAAGTCTCCTACCGCTTGGAGAAAGCACAAACATACAGAAAGCCCTCAAAGAAGACATCTGTGCACGTCTTGGGATAAGCTTAGCATGATCACATCGGTTATATAGTATTTGTTGTGGAGAAGAACTTCTGTATAGGTCATGTCAGCTGATGCAGCTATATTTTAAAATACTGTATTGAGGATAGGCACACACGGGCCTCGGATATCTTCAAGCCAAGATTGGAACCATGAAAAAGAAGCAGCTTTTTGCTTTTATAAATCATTCCTAGGGTGAGAAGGGTACTATTTATTTTTTACTGAGAAGTAAAAAGGGAGTGAGAGACAGACAGACAGACAGACAGACAGACAGAAAGAGACAAACAGAGACAGAGAGATACAGGAGAGGGAGAGATAGAGACAGACAGACAGACAGACAGACAGAGACAGACAGGCTGAGACAGAGAGATATAGGAGAGACACAGAGACAGAGAGACAGAGACAGACAGACAGAGACAGAGGGAGTCCATGCATGCTTTGGGGAGCCTGATCCTGGAGATCAACTAAGCCTTGAAATAATAAACAAAAATAGCAACAAGAAAAACTTAACGAAACTTACTACTTTCTCTATGAACGTCCACCGTCCACCGCCTTGAGCCTGTCGTCTGGGTCTAGCAGAGGCAGGACACATAGAGGCCTCTGGAGTCCACATCTTCAAGTTGGCTCACCACATTTTTTCTTTCAAAGCAACGTTGTCCTGGGGATTAACCTAGAGATCTGGGAGGTGCAATCAAGTGGGAAGTGGAAGAAAATATGCAAAGATGTTGTATTCCATCCAGCGGATGCTTCTAGGGAACTGGGAAGAGAGTTGACCCCATCCTTCAGCCAACATTGAAACCGCTGAAATCTCTTCCACTGGCTAGGACACGTTTGAGACTGTGATTGGACACTAACGTTGGGGTGAATATATTTGAAGTGTTTAGGAACTGAGAGGAAACTTCTCCAAAAGCCATCCAAGCCAGTCTTGTGACCCGCAGGCCAGTGTTGGTCACCCCTCTCTGAGCTCAGAACTACAAAGGCTAGTTGGTATTCTCCAACCCGCCCAGCTCCTTTCAAACCACAGACTGTGCCAGACTTGGCCCCACCTCCCCCTGCAACAGATTCTGTAGCCCTGCTCCACACAGGAAAGCAGATTGCCATGTTAATTGCCCTACCTGGCTCCCTCCTCTGTCACTAGTCCTGGTTCTTGGTTCTTGGCAAGATTTCAAAGGCCAATCAATTGTTTTGCCCTCCCCAAATCTTAATCTTCAACACTTCCGGTTCCTACTTTCCCCAAATGTGATCCTTTCAAACAACATCTTCTCCTCTTCTGTGGTGTCTTGCATTATGGACACCACTACCAGCTTTCTTTGGCCTCCCTAACATTATTTTATTTTGTTTTATATTTTATTTTGCCTCATAGAATGGAGGGACCTGAAGGAAAGCCAAAGCCTTTTCTTTCTAGCATTTCCACCTGTACTGAATCATCTCAGATGATCTAAAGCCATCTAAGGCATTTCCTAAATGCTCACCTAAAAAGATCTCAAATCAGCAGAGAACAGGTATGTGGGTGTGTCGGGGGGGCGGGGGGGGGAAGGGGCAGAGACACATAGAGAAGGCACATTCAGAAAGATGGAGAGAGAGAGAAAGAGAGGGAGGGGAGGGGAAGGGAGAGGGAGAGAGACAGAGACAGAGAGAGAGATGGAGAAAGAGGGAGGGAGACAGAGACAGAGACAAAGAGAGACGGGGACAGGGACAGAGACAGTGAAAATTTACCTAACTGTATGAATGCAGTAGGAAAGGACCTCAGGCAAATAACTGGAGGGTGTTAACTGTGGCAAGAATATACAGATCACACACACACGCGCACACACACACACACACACACACACACACAGAGAGAGAGAGAGAGAGAAAGAGAGAGAGAGAGAGAGAGAGAGAGAGAGAGAGAGAGAGCATGCCTATATCAGGCATCTACACTGTTCCCTTAGATTGGATGACTCTGACCAAGTCCTTGCCTTTCTGTGATGCTGGGTCAGGCATCATGGTTCTGCAGCCAGAGGCTGAACCACAGCAGCCTCTGGAACGGGACGGAATAGAAAAGGAGGGCAAACTTCTCTAACTCATCACCTCTTTCTATGTCTGTCTGGGCTTAGGGAATAAGATACATGACAATGGCGCCCCTACACATCTCCACAATGTTATGACCCTGACAACTGCCCTGTTTTCCTTATGGTTCTTGCTTGCGCTTCCTACTTAAGCACTTACGGGGCACTCTTGTAATCCTCTTTTTCTGTGTTTCCCCTAATGGATCACAGGGTGGGGTGATGGAGCTTCTACATTCCATATGCAGAAAGCTTATATCTCAGTCCTTGCCTTTAAAGATGTCACGAATGTTTCATAGGTGCAGAGAATAGGGTTCCAAACAGTCAGCTCTGTTCAGATCGTGTGGGCCAGTGCCAGGATTTGAACCAGGTTACAATTTGCGTAAGTATAGTCTTGTCTTTGCATTGTTACTGCCTTTTGCCCTGGGTTAGTGTAACCAATCTTTCTGACGGGTCTCCTCGGACTCCTGTGTATTTTAGACTTTACTCCAATGAAGGAGTGGTTTTATTTTGATGATTTTATCCAACAAATTGTCTTGTACTTAAGAATGTGCCCGACATTGTACTGGGCAGGGTCATCCTTTGAGTTGGGGATAGACAAAGGCACATGGTCTCTCTCGTATCCTGCTGTCAGCATCTCTGTGTTTGAAAGCTGTGGAGCAAGAGGCTTTGACAATTTCCCATGTTCCCTCAAGAGAGTGCATGGCACCTACATACAACAGGAGGTACCAAAGGGCTTTGAATACATTTTTATGTTAATATTTTTGTATTGAAGCTTTACATTTTTTTTGCATTTATTATTTACTGTGGGTGGGATATATACCATAGCGTCTAAGTTGATATCAGAGGATATGTTGAAATGTCAGTTGTTTCCTTCAACCGTGTGGGTTCTAGAAACTGAAGGAAGATCAGCAGGTTTGCCAGCAAACACCTATAACCACTGAGCCATCTTGTCCCATATTACAGCTTTTTTTGAAAGAATAGGATTATGTTTAAAACAGACTTTTGAGAAGTTAGCACACTGCTGTACATAACTAGCATGTAAAAAAAAAATGGTGAGATTCAGCCTAATTTTAAAAAGACTACTGTCTGGCTGATGGTCCATGCAGGGTCACATTCATAATTTCTTCTGTCAGTTCTGAGGTCACATGGCTTCTTGTGTAGCACCGTGACTCAGGAGGTCTCTTCAAGTGATAAGTCATGTCAGGTGATACAGTAGTGAAGGGGTATTCTGTTCTGCATACAGGGAGAAAGGGGCTCATACGTGAGTACGTACAGGGGTCCAGGACTGCAGTAGGCAACCCAGCCATGATGCTCTGATGATTTCAGAGAAAAAGAGCAAGGTGCTCCAAGTGTTTCATGGCTGTCTGACCTGAATGTCTCTAGGGTTTCATAATGTGTACTCTGAAGAAAGATTAGACAATTCCTTATTTTGCTTAAGGGAAGAATATTTTAAGTACATATAATTGCTATCTTTGCAGACTAACTTCTATTCTGGTCTTAAAACAAAACAAAAGGTTTCACATATTTTTTTTTTCACTCGAATCCATCTACTAACACAGAGATAGAGAAAAACCAAATTCCCAGAAAAACAAATCCAGGCAGTGAAGACATTATCGGGTCGGTATAACGGGATAATTGGATAGGATATAAATGTGTGAGGTGTTGTGCGTACACTTCCTCCTGGCCTCCTTGGTACTTTGCCAATATCTCCTCCTGGAGTTTTCTCTCTAAGGTGTAGAGTCAAGTGCACAGTGACTGCCATGGATGGCAAGAGGGGAGGAAGAAGTAGGCGGGGAATCATGGCTGGAGAACATGATTGACAGGTGTTGCTGAGCTGAGGTGTGAAACTATTCTGCTCACCCTACATTGCCTATCTCTGAATAGAGCTAACGGGGTGTGTGACTAACCCGGTGTGTTCACTCTGTCCTCTATCATGCTGGGTATTCTGAGGCCACTGAATTGGTGACAAACTTTGTAGCCATCTTCGCCAACTGGGAAAATTTTCATGCTATCATCCCAGAGCACAGTTTTTAAAGTTGTATCCTTTGGCGAGATTCCTCAAGCGAGATCTGGGTAGGATGGTACAGTTACTCTATTCCAAATGCACTCAACATATACAGTGTTCAAACTCTCCCCGCAGAAGTCCCCCAGGAATTGCCTGCTCTTCACAGGAAGATGGGGAATGGAAATGGATTTATACACTGCATGGTCAGCACAGCCCTTCTCCTTAGGCAATGAGACTGAGCCAACAGGGAGTGGCACATGCTACGGGTTGCATGTGGCTCAAGGATTCTTAAGGTTTGTCATTTCACACTCGACACTGTGTGCTAGTTTTTAAGTGTCTGGTTCAGTGTGTCAGGATGAAAAGTTGGATGCTTTTCTTCCTAAGGAAAATTTGATTTTTTTTTGTTTGGGGGAGTATGTTATGGTTTCATAGAAGCTGACCACCTAAAAGGCTTGTGCATTGAAGACTTGATCCCAGCTAATGATACTATTGACTGAGGACTGGGTCATGCTTTTCTCATCCAGGGATCAACCCACTGAGAATTATAGAAGTTGAACTGCCTTCTAGGAGGTGGGGCTGGATGAAGTAAGTCACCGTGTGTTGTAGGAGGAGCTAAGGTGGGAGGAGTTAGGAGAGGAAAAGGAAGAGGAGGAGTTAGGAGAGGAAGAGATAAAAGGAAGAAGAGGAGTGAGAGAGGCAGAGATGTAGGAGCGATGGAGACGGATGTTCACATGTCTGTAGCAGTCAAAGGTAGTTGGTATATTTGGTATACCTAGGTTGGGTATTAGGTTACACTTCTGATTGTATGGGTATCTTGTTACTGATCATTGCCAAATATATAAGCTTTGATTAATCTATAAGAATTAGAGTCTCAAACCCTGTCTTGAAAAAACCAATAATAATAATAATAATAATAATAATAATAATAATAATTAGAGTCTCATTCTCTTACTGGGCCCGCATGGATGGCGGAATGGTCTGGGCAATGCCCTGCCTTGCAGAGACAGCGAGGAAGATTGGCAGAGCCATCTCTCACACTGGCATCTAGTGGGTCGCAGGGCTGGTGTTTCTGGCGGCTGGTTCTAGCTGCAGTACGCATGTGGCCTCCGGCCGAGAAACATGGCGGCTGGGCTAGGCAGAGTGGCTGCAGCTTATATAGTCGGCCTGAGCCAGAGGCCAATTTTTAAATAATTACTACAACAGTGTGTGTGGGGGGGGGTGCGGGGGGGAGTGTCAGGTTTGAAGAGTATACCCCAGCCCCTTCCTGTCTCAGTCTCACCACAAAGGGCCATAGACTAAAACTTCCGGACTCAGGAGCCAATCTTTTCTCCTTTAAAATGGGTTTTCTCCTATATTTTTATACAAAGACTAAAAAACCAACACACCAGGTATTAGGAAAAATCAAAAATGCCCCCAGTATACACATAATAGTATTTGTTGTTATGAATTTAAGAAATGATTCTGTTTCCCCTTCTGCCTCAGTGGGAGTTTTTTTTCTTTCTTCGAGCCTAACCATGCTGTCTTTCTAATGGGGCCACACGGAGCCTGAAGATTCTGGAAAGTAATGTGCAGTCAGACCTTGGACTGCCCTGAGCTCCTGTGAAAGGAAGAGGAGAGAGAAAAGTCTCCATCTCCAGGATAATGAGAGAGAAAAGAGAGTCCTCTCCAAAGTTGGATGACTATTACCTGGATATCAAGACGACTCTGTGACATAAAGCCCATTATTCTTGGCCAAAGGGTGTCATCTGGGAGCCAAGTTCTATTTCCGCCTAGAGTCTCTGCCATTCAAGGTTCAAGCTGCCAACCCAAGAGACGCAGATCTACTCCCCCCCACCCCCAGGCCTTTGGAAGACAGAGATTACTGGGTCAAGATCCTAGAAAGGATAACCAAATAAAGACACGAGCCAAAGATTTGGTCTGGAGTCATTCCTATACTTTTGAAACTGCCACACCTAGCCTGGGGCTTCAGAGGAAAAAAAGATGAAAGGGAAGGCCATGAAAGCCAAGAGCATCCCTGTCTCAGATCAGCTGGTGTGGTTTCTAGACTGACTGGCCAAATTAATGTTCCTTAGGGACTGGCTCTTTTGCGGTATTCACTATCCTTGGCTCTCTAAGCACTTTTCAACATAGGCAGGGAAAGAGGAAGACCTCTGACTTACCAAGAAGGAGAGGTTAGACTATGACTGGTCTTCACAGTTTCCAGTCAAATTCTCAATATTGTCTTTCTCAGTCATTCATAGTCGAGAGTCAAGGCAGAGGCTAGGGAGATGGGTCAGTGAGTAAAGGGGCTTGCTGTACAAGAACAGGGACCTGAGTTTGGGTCCCCAACATTTGCATAAAATTGAAGCGTGGCGATGTGTAACTACAACTGCAGCTTACCTCTGGTCTCCACGTATGCATGTATGAGCAAATGCACCCATACACACACATACACATAATACAAACACACGCGCGCGCACATGCATGCATGCGTGTGAGCACATGCACACAGACAGACACAGACACACCTCCTCGAGTTCATACTTTTCATATTCTCTGGCCTTTGTAGGTCTCATGCCTCTCCTCTCTTTAGTCATTTACATTCTAACAGGGTAGGCTAGGACGCGATGAACATGAGTGTCACCATGCCACCATTCCTATCTCACTGGTGGGAACCAAGATGGCTAATGACTAAGTGCTTTTAGCAATAGGCTGTAGAGCACCAACCATCAAATCTAGGTCTCACCTCAGCTCGTGTGAGCTAGGATGTATGCGTTGCACCAAATTCTTCCAAAGGGTGGGTTTGCATGAATCCAAGGTGTCTTTAATAATAGCCATGCCCCATGGTTCCCTCTGTATTAATGAATGACAGTGTGGTGAGGAAGGGCTTTCAACTCGGCACAATTAAATTTACTCAAGCGTTTGTGAAATAGATGAGTCTCCAAAGTGCTGAGCATACAGAATTAAAAAAAAGAAATTAAAAGAATACAGAAGCATAATTTGAGATATATTCTTGGGTCCACGGTGCTGTGGCAGAATCAGAATTCCTGTAGAGATTCAAACATCGAGAGATGAACAGGAAACACTCTGGGGAGAAGCTGAGGAATATTTTAAAGGCAGAAACTGCTACCTCGGAGATTTTAAATTTGGCACATTCGACACTTCTCAAGGAGTCTCTCCCTGCTACAAACAGCAAGGACATGAATACCAAAGAGAACGATGTCACTGAAGCCAGGCTTGTGTTCTGGGGTCCAACGCTTTGAACTCTGTGGAGACTGGACTCTGGACTCCCATACAGGACAGAACATGTCAAACTATGTGTAGCCCATGACACCACACCCTCCAAAATCTGAGGAAGGTAAAAATCCTTTCTTTTCTTCTCTGTTTTCATTCTCAAGTCTTTAAAGACTGACTGTGAAGATTTTGATTACCTATCCCAATTCTGGATAGCTCAGTTAGGTCCATGGGCTTGTGAGCTTAGCTCTGTAGTGTGAGTGGGGGAGGGGCGTGGGAGACCATCAGGTATCGCTTTGATACTTATCCCGTTAATAGAGAATCTCCTACCGGACACAAACCTCACCAGCTTTCAACTAGGTGTCCTTGTCAGTGAATCCTGGGCAATTGTTTAATCTCTGCGTCCTCACAGCCAGGACACTGGGATTACACAGCCACGCCCATTTTGATATGGTTTCTGGGAATCGGAATTCACATCTTCCTGCTTGTGCAGCGAGACCTGGAACAATTGAGACGGCTCCCCAGCACCTCAGCAGGATTTCTTATACGGATGAAAGAGGACACGATATGTTGATATTTGGTGCTACTGAGGTATAGCACCGCACTGGTCTTGTAATAAGAATTTTATGTGCATTTTTGTTTGTTTGTTTTTTTAAATTCTGCCTTCTTCTGGGATATTGATAAAATCCACAGTCATAAAGTATAGTAGATATTGTTGTTTGTCTCTATTTGTTTGCTTGTTTGTTTGTTTGTTTGTTTTAAAGATCAGATCTTTTAGGACAGTCCAACCTAGACAAAACATGCCTTGTAGCTCAGGCAAGCAAGTTCGCCTTGAATTTCCATCTTCCTGCTTCAGCCTCCCAAGGGCTGGGATGATATGTCATGGGTCCCAGCCAGACAAGTAATCTCTATTGATCATTTTTCTTTCCAGTCACGATCTTGGTTACCACAAGTCTACAACTCGGAATTTATGAAAGACAGAGAGAGGGTAAAAAACGGAGGCAAGTATGTTGAACATAAAATAAGTAAGTCTGTTGCCATTCAGATTCTTGTTAAAATATTAACAGTACATTGGATACTTCCGGGGTGGGGCTCTACCTGCCAGTAGCTTTAAAGACAAAGTAACAAAAAATGGCTTTGGAAAAATAAACCAGGAAAAAGATAATAGGCCGGTGATAGATTTCCTCCACTAATCTAAATGCACATCTATGCCTGTGCTCCGATAACCTGCTTTGTACAGTGTGGTAAGAAGTTACCAAAGTGCCAGGAAGTGAGCTTTGTTCAACAGACTCATGGAAAATTGTAGATACCTGAACAGACTGGCTAGGGGGTGTACAGGCAGGGGAAAACTCCTATAGCTCGTTTTAAAGAAACAAGGTTTGTTATGAACTTTTTGTATTTATTGGTTTTTAAACAATTCTTCATACAATGTATTTTTATCACATGTTATCCCCTCACTTAAGTCCTCCAAGATCCTCCTGACCTAATGAACATGTTTAATGTGGGCTTAATTAAGCATGAAGACTAAGAGAAAGGCAGGCACTCTGAAGAAAGCATTGTGTGGGATTCTCTGAGACATAGAATGTAAGATACATCCAAATGTGGGAATGGGCACCTCAATGAAAAGCTGCCAGAATCCTACATAGTAGGTCTCGTCTTTTGGGAACAGGTAGAGATTATACTGGAAGACACTCATGCATAAAACACGATTTCCTATCCTACTAAGGACAGACAGAGAGAGAAACGGAATTGTCACACAAGTTTTTGAATCTTTCCCGCTCCTCTAGTGGTCTCATCTCTCCTTCCTCAGAGTCTTCTCCGCACTGTAAGCCTATCTTAAGCAGGATATGTGACACCAAGATAGATCACAGTCAATTCTTAATAAATGTTGCAATTAAGTCAACTTACAGATACACTGACAACTTCAAGATGAAGTGAGACTGTATCCAAGATAAACAGGAGACATGGGGGTTCAGTTAGATCTAGACAGTGAGCTAGATCTCCAAAAAGGGAAGGGACTTTCAGCAAACATGAATCTTCCTTCTTCTTTGAAGATGCCAAAGTCTGGTTTGCCGAGTTATATGCATGAACTTGGAGCCTGGCCCTGGGGAAAACTGAAGGCTGACATAGCCTTGTCTGAGCTGCTTGCTTGAACTTCTGGTTCTATTTTGGTCTCAAGTGGTCCCAAGACACATGACCCAATGGAAGAAATAAAGAACTGAATTTTAAGAGATCCAAGTTCTCTGCTCAGTCTGTCATGGTGACCTTGGATAAGGCATCTCTCACCTCTAAGATCATGAGCAAACCTTCATTAAACCACAAATAAGAGGGCTGAACTGGACAAACCCCATGCTTCAAGAGAACTTCAGAATCGCACCATCCAGCTCTGAGTTTGGTTTTTCTTCTTACAAAGACATTTTCTGAATAGCTACAATACACATGGAATTTGGATTTTATAGCTAGAGGAATGAGAAGATGGCTCAGTGGGAAAGAGTGACACAGAAAGCATGAGAACCTGAGTTCAGGTCCCCAGCAGTTCTGTAAATGCTGAAAACGGCTGCTTGCCTGTATGCTTGTCACCCCAGGGCTATGCAGTCTGGGGGCTAAGACAGGTGGTTCTCAGGAAATCTCTAGCCACCCAACCTACTTGAAATGGTGAGCTTTCAGTTCAATGAGGGACTCGTCTCAAGGAAATAACGTAGAAAAAGAGGAAGACACACGGTGTCCTTCAGTCATCTCCACATACTGCAGATGTGCATGCATACCACGCATGCAAAATAAATAATTATAAATACATAAAGCACATTATCTCATACTAAAAACAATCTATACTATAGATATACTAATCAAGAGGAGAAAACTATTCAGAATCTCAGCATGGACATATCTATCACAGCCAATGGAGGAGTAAAAAGGGACCATAACTTTCTATCTATAAAAATCTCCTGATACTTGAGTAGAGATGAAAGATAGAGATAGATAGATAGATAGATAGATAGATAGATAGATAGATAGACTGATAGATTGATGATATAAGATTTATAGGCAGTAAAAAATATCTTGAGGAAAGACAGCATTGTCATTTATAAAGTTGAAGTCTAGACAGAATAGCTGACTAATCAAAAAAAAAAATGTGCTCTGAAGAGGAAGTCTGACCTCTTGCAGAGTGTCAGCCTCACCCCTATTGAAGTGCACTGTCTGCATTTGTCAGTGACAGAAAGAACAGTGCTCCATGGGAGCACAACACCACTGCCCACTATGAATGGGCAGACCTGGCCCAAGTTTAGCAGCATGATTGGCTCAAATTAAAACATGGGTTATGTCAAAAAAATAAATAAATAAGAAAGCAACTACAACCATGATTCAGATAGCCTTCCTCCTAGAGAATTCCCCATAGCCAGACACTTACTCGTCATGGATCAGAGAATTCGCCTTTCATCTCAGATTTTCTACCCCATCGGTCTGTCCGTTTTCTTCTTCAGGAGCTAAGAATTTTATACGGTTCCGATATGCAAAATAATCCCAGGTCAAATTATGAACTCTTATTAGCAGAGTTTTCGTCTAACATTACATTAACCACCTAAAGAAATTGCTCTTATCTAATTTTTAAAATGTGCTTACGTTCTAAAAATGTGTTGATATTTTGATTTTTTAATTCATTTTTAAGGGCAGCATTCAAAGCAGTAGGTTTTGTTATAGCATTTTCGTAGACATCCACCATGATGCTTTGTTCTTATTCATCCCCTCCCCACTAGCATCACTTATACTGACACTTTAAAATTCATGGGTCCTCTCTCACTGGAATATTATCTGTGTCCTTATAACCATGTACATGTGTATACAATATGTATAGGACTATGGAATTATTTATGCACATGCTAGATGCGACTGTCTCCCCCTCCCCTCTTCCAGTCCACCTAGGAAATCTGTCTGGAGATCAAGCGCTGCTCTCTTCCTTGGACTTGATATATAGCATAGCCAGCCATCCTCGATTAACACGGCTTCTCTCCTGGGAAAAGCCACAGAATAACTTTATTGATCTCCCCTCCTTCCCCTTCTCCACATTGCTCTGCTGAAACGTTGCCTTAACTCTTAAACATGGAAAGTAGGGGAAAATGAAAATCGTTTGGAGGATGGGGTTGATTTTGTCTTATATTCTTTTTTGAAGGAAAGATAGAAAATGAAAAAGAGAGAGAGAGAGAAAAACCCAACAGGTAGTCCCGTGGGTGTGTGCATAGCGAGGAAAAGCAGCTGAGTTTCCTGGCTTTCTTAACACAGAAACCTGTGCTTTGCATCCACTGCTGAACTGAGTTCTGCTCCTTCAGGCTCCTCATCTTCTGTGACTTCAGCGCCATCTTTGAAAAATGCCATGACTTTTATAAATACCGTTCTCTCTCACACTTCGGAGCACACACGGAGAACATGAGGAACTAGAATGCCTTTCCTTCCATCGGTCAAGTTTTCCTTTTTACTATTTTTGGTGGTGAACTAAGGGGCTCTTTTTTTGTTTGTTTGTTTGTTTAAATTTTTAATTGTGGTTGGATTTCGTTGTCTTTAAACAAAGAAAACTAGGTCCAGAGGCTTCAGGATCCCAGGGGAGGTTTAGAAGTTTCTCTGATACAATTTTATTCAGCTTTTTATTGTTGGTGTGTGTCAGTGCCAGGGATCAAACTCCAGACCTAGACAAGCACACTACCACCCAGCCACCCCCAGCCTGAGCTCTCTGAGTTTAGAAATAACAAAAAGGAGATTGACAGGACTATCCTCCTGCCTCCCGTTCTTTAGATGACAGGGGAAGAATGGCCCAGTGCCTCGCTCTCCCAGTCTTTCCAGCTTCTGAGCTATCCTGTGGGATCAGTTCTGAGAGTGGGCAGGGAAGGGTCAAGGCAGTGGAGAGAGGCAGAGAAAAGGAAACACTGAGAGGAAGAAGCAATGCCCCCTTCCGCCCTTCATTTAGTTCGACTCCCTGTAATAACAGTTCATGAAAAGCTCTGTAAAGTTTCTGAATCTACCAAGTTCAAGGCTTTTAGCACCTAGTTTTCTTGTTCTTTTATTTTAGGGTTTTTTTTTTGTTGTTGTTGTTGTTGTTTTGTTTTGTTTTCCTTCTGTGATTTACAGTAAGTCGCCGTCAGTGAATAAAGATGCTAAGTCAAACAGATTCTACCTTTTACAATGGAATGCTTGACTGAGCCAGCTACTTGAGAGGCAGAAGCAGGAGGATCGCAAGTTTAAGACCAGCCTCATCAACTTAGTGAGGCCCAGTCTCAAAACAAAAAGCAAACGGCGTGGGCATCTCAACGGTACTGCCGTTGCCTGGCATGAGCAAGACCAGAGACTGATCCTCAGTGATGCAAAACCCAAATCAAATCCAATCAAGCCAAGAGCTTACATGAACCACTCACTATGCAGACACAAGCTGAAGAAATTCACAGAAAGGAGACCTTCGCAACTAAGCAAGGTTACGACAATGCCCAATGTTGAATGTACAACTGAGTACTAACAATGAGACATCTACCTCTTTGAATATACAAATAATAGACACACCCAGAGCAAGGACATCAGCTCACCATGCTGCCCAGGGAATACACTTTCTTTCTTGCTGGATTTATAAGCTTAGTTTTGATTAAATGCCATATGAATTTTAACTAACTCACTTGAGTGTGTGTGTGTGTGTGTGTGCGCATTTTTTTTTTCCTTTCAGAAATCTGAATGAATGAAGACACAGCCTTTTAGAAGTACTATGGATAAAAATGGGTAGGAAGACATGCTAAGAGTAAAGCCATCTTGTTGAAATCAAGTTCTACCCAGTGATGTGGAGCAGGCAGAGTGTAAGGAACCTGTCCTGCATTTGCCTCAGCCCTCTCTGTACTATGATTGAACTGGAGGGGCTCCAGAGTACATTTTCAGGGAAGCTCTCTTTGTATCAGAGGAGTCAAGCTTGCCATTTTTCTAGGCAACAGAAATCTCTGATTATACTCCACAAGAATAGTCCAGCTGCAGCATTCAATTGCCATTGGGATCATGGAACTGCCAAGCCTTTACCCTCCCTAGGAAGACCACAGCAGTAGCTCAGCTTCCAACGCAAGGTCTTTCTTGGTCTTCCATGGTACAGTGAGGAAGGGTAACAAATCCACCATCCTTTGTAGCTACTGTATGAAAATGTTCAGAATTCAACATCCATCTATCTATTCATCTCATTAGTTCATTGTATTTTATAGAGTAACTCTCACACTCACTGTACTTAGTCTAAGCTTGTTGCTAGGTGGTATTACAGTTTGAATTTGAATGTCTCCTCACAGGCTTATGTTTGTAATGCTTAGTCCACAGTTCGTGGCATTATTTTGAAAGCTATGGTCCCTATAGAAAGTGGAGCTTGGCTGGCAGAAGTGGGTTCCCTGCAGCAGGATTCTGAAGGCTATATGCTCCCTTGTTTCTGTTCTATTTCTCTTTGTTTCAGGTTTGTCACCCTATGAAGAACTACCATCACAAATTATAGATGCACAGAAGAAGCTCCTCCATCCAGACTTGAATTTCCAAGCAATCATGCTTGAGTCTGGAGAGATGACTCAGTGGTTAAGATCACATCCTTGCTCCTACTGAGGACCTGATTTTGGTTCTAAGTTGCTCACATCTGTTTATAACTCCAAATTCAGGAAATCTGACACCCTTTTCTGGGTGTCTGGGATTATGAGGGCAACTAAAATCACATATACATACAACCACACAGACACACATGCTCACACATAATTAAAACTAAAAATGAATATTTTAAAAATTTAGAAATTTTAAAATAAAAAAAATTACTCGGTAATCTTCAATAATAAATCTTCTCAGGGGTTACATATTTACTTCATTCTTTCCTCTTATATCTCCATGTCATCTGATTTAAGTTTGCTTGATCAACATTGTCAACTAGCAGTAAGCCTCAACAATGTCCTTCCCTTAACAAGTTAGATGTAGACACCACAGTGAATTTGGATCTACTGCATACACTAGAAGAGTCCAACGTTAACTCCTGGAGATAAAGTTGGTTTCTAGATTATTTACCCCTCTAATGTGAATGAACATAAGAGTACTTGCTTTGTTTCTTAGAAAGAACCTAGAACTTTGCATCCCAAAGGAGAATACAATATCCAGGCAAAGATTAAAGCCTTGATCCAACTCTCTTTTGCTTGATATGTATAGACTATTAAGTATCACCCTACCTGTAGTAGGCCAAGGGAATGACCACTACATTTTAAACATTTTGACAATGTGTTGTTAACAATCTGCTGGTAATGCACCAGGTTCCCAACCACATTGTAAGCAAATAAATAAACAATGCAATTACTTTTTGTTCTTCACATTGGAAGACTTCAGGAGTATGTGGTTTTAATTGAGAGTCTGGCATCACTAAAAGACACATAACTCTGCCATTTCCTTCCTGATCTTTGTCTACAATGTCTTGGGAAGATGGCACATCTGTCACACTGGCAGTTAGGAAAAGCTTGCTAATCTCCTGGAGGATGTAAAATACTGTTATGCCAAGAGAGAAAAGAGACTAAATGTAAATGTTTCTTAGAAGCCACAGAGGCTATGATAGGCTCTCACCTTCCACATGGCTCACATCAAGCCAGAAAAAGAAGAACTGTATCTTACATAAATTAGACCACTGACTCTTCTTTCCAAACAGGACCAATATGTAACATATTCAAAATTAATATGACTCCTTTCACACCAAAGCATGAAGATGCTTGAGTCAGCATAGCCATGTCCTGGAGTTTGCCTTCTGTTATTTTAGTAGGATCTCAGTGATACCACAGACTGTCCATGACAATGATGGTAGTACCTGACTGTATGGGTGGTTCTGATGCTAAGGTCCTGTTCCCCAGTTGGTTCTTGATCAATCAGTAAAGAAGCCATGGGCCAATTGCTGGACAGAAGGAATAGGCAGGACCACCAGGTCCCTGGAGGCAAGGAGACAGAGACAAGGAGAGGAGAGAGGAGTTTACCATGCTTCTGAGGGAGGAAAGGTGACCAGCCATGTGAGAGCTCAAATGGAGTGGCCATACAGGCCGCTCCTACAGGTGGATGGTCAAGATGTTTAGCTGGGACTAGATGTAACTGAGCAATTCAAGTTTAGGGCAGGTGAAGAGGTAAGGAGTTAAGAATATTGATAAAGGCATGCTTTTCCAGGCAGGAGATAAGAATGCTCTGCAATTGTGTCAAAAGGCAAGTTGAAATTGAACAACTGTATGTGTCTTTTATCCATGGATTCAAGGGAACCTGAGTGGAGGCTGGTAGCATGGCCCATTCCCAGATCTTAGGCCAGGGAGCAAAGCTACTCGAAACATCTGACAGCTGAGGATGAAGGCTAGAATTGTAGATAAACAGCTGATGTGAAACAGGGAATAGAGTTACACAACATGACTGGAGACCAACGTCTGTTTCTACGCAACTTTTATGCTAAGAGAAGAACTGCCCAGGGAATGCTTTGAGATATTCCTGAACCCACAGAGATTCCAAAACTCAATTAGAGGGAAGCAAGAATATTTCAGTCTAGCAAGTCTAAAGATAACTTGGAAAACCCCACTAAGTATGTTCTAGAAAATTCAATGGATAAAATAGAATTGAAAGAAAGAAGTGGGTAATGATTAGGCTGGTGAGATGGCTCAGCTGGGAAAGGAAGTTGCTACCAAGCCCGGCAACTGAGTTTGAGCCCCAAGACCCACGTGGTGGGAGGAGAGAACTGACTCCTGCCGGTTGTTCTCTGACCACAGCATATGTGACGTGGTGTGTAAGTGACCACACATACACAGACATATGTACAAATGCAAAAATAAATGTATACATGTAAAAGGAAGTGCATGATGAAAAACACTTGGACATGGGTTTGTAACCCAAGTCTGCCACACTTACTAACTTTGGCGAAATTACTTGTCATGACTGAATCTTTGATTTTTGATCTGTGAAATGGATATCATAATATTGTCTATTGCTAATGTTTTATGTATGTATATATGTATGTATGTATGTGTTATGTATGTGTGTGTGCATGTGTTGAGGTGTGTACATGTCATGGTGGGAGTCGCTTCCCTCCTTCTGTCATGTGGGTCCTGGTATCAAACTCAAAGTCATCAGGCTTGGTGGCAAGCGCACTTATCCACTGAGCCGTCTTGCTGGCCCTTATATGCTAACTATTTGGGGCTTGATTAAGATAAGAAATGTAAATTATTAAAGTGCTTGCTATCCAAATTTCCATTTTACCTCTCTTCCATGAGTTAACAAAATGCACATTTTTTTGTACTGTTTGACAAATCTATTAAATGCATTGGTTTAAAAGTTATTCTAAATGTTTTCGTGATGTGACATGTTGTGTTATCACATCACATCGTTTATTTACAAGGTAAAAATATCTACTTCAGTGTAATGAATTCTTAATTATTAAAGCATGCTCAGTTCCAGATCTTTCTAACGTGTGATTAATTGGGTCCTCTCAAGAAAAGGTGTGATCCTGTGGCTTTGACAGGAGAGGACAAGCTACTGTAATGTTAGAAGTGAGCATGTAATGTCAAGAGGCTTACCTTCTCAAGCCTAGGGCTTCCTCATCTGTTAAGTGGACATAGATAGCATTTTTTTCACTTTTAGAGTGGTTGGAGGAAGTAGATGTGGGACGCAAACAAACAGAAAGTAGCAACTCAACAAACATGTCCCCCCTTCTCCACTATCATTGAGGCAGCGACGTTAGCAGAGATAGATTTTATTTCAATATCCCCAGGGTTTGTTGATGGCCACTGGTCTCTGGTAAGCATTTTGAGTTGCTTTATTTGGAGAAATAAAATGAACTGATTTCTAGTTTGGGCTTTAATTTCTTTGACAATTAGAACCACTCTTTCCCAAACAAAGTGCATGGTGCTTCTACGCACCGTCAAATGCCTACGGCAATCCTATAAGAGCTCTACATTTCTTACACAATTCTTTGCAAAACTATCTGAGAAGTCGTTTGTCCTGAAGAAAAGTTTTCAGGGAAGGGCTTCTCAAACTCCTCAGCTCATTTCATAACATTATGGAAGAAATTGTGCAATGCCTTTAGAAACATTACACCATCTTCTGCATACCATTTCAATAGTCCCAGTGATGAAACCAGCCTTCTATCTTTGTTCATGCCTCACTGAGTGGCATGATCCATCTTTAGACCTCTGCGTATTTGGACAGTTCTGAGGCTCACAGTCGTTAGTGACAGAAAACAGCAGAAAGCTGACCAATGGTAAGTTTTATCAGTAGCATTGCTACCCAGTGCTGCCTGCCCCAGTATGCCCATCCTCAACTGCCTGTAGAACCTGGCGCCTTGTCTACTTGTAATAGATTTGTTTTTCTCTCGTAAGTTCTCACTCTGTGCTTTAGTCTTAGACTGCTGCCACAAAACTGAACTTCTGATCTTGTTCCTTCCAGGCAGCTCTTGCCTGTTGCTACCTACATCCCAGGCTGGCATTCAGACCAAGGTTCTGTCAAGGTTGTAGTGTAATCACATTTGAAACAAGAATGCTGGGCTCTCTGATACCCTGTGGCGTATTAAAGACAGTTAAAAAGAAATACAGACATTATTCAAATGCTTAAGTATTAAGCATTGCTGATATGAATACAGGAAACCTAAGTGGTATCTTTGGTGGAGTACATTGATCCTGGTACCATAATTCCAGCTCATGTGTGGAGTGGATGGAACAAGTTCTTATTTCATTTGTTGACTTGAAAATTCTACTCAATGTATTGTCCTCAGACAGAGGATATACCAGCTAATAAAACAATAAAATAGACACTAGCTTGATGTCAGTCTAAATGGTGATTTTAATAGGGTAAGTTCTATATAATTTTAAACTAGTCAATCTACATGTTATCGTTAATTTAAAATCTTGAAGCGTACTTTTTTAAAATCATGCATGCCTTGCAGAAGCATAATATTTCCATATGAGCATATCTAGAAAAAGTTAATAATGGCAAACATAGAACAAAAATCTCTACATACCTGAACTAGTGAACAGCCCACAAACATACTCACAGGGACTCACAGCGTTCCATCAGGAGGCTTAACAGAAGGCTGGAAACTTAGAGCCAATCATGACTCTTCTTGATCTTCAAACACCCTTTCCTCTACCTCCCATCCATGCCGATGTAGCTCACCCTCCAGTGCTCAGATCGATGGAATACTCCTTTGTAATTTTACTGAAAGCAGATGTTTTCTAAAGCCTTGAATGTGAAAGTTGCCAATCCTGTGGAATGGACACTGATTGGGTCTACTTAAGAAAATGCCTTCCAGCAGGGTGATGATGGCGCACTCAGGAGGCAGAGGGAGGTGGATCTCTGTGAGTTCAATGCCATCTTGGTCTACAGAGCTAGTTCTAGGACAGCCAGGGCCACACAGAGAAACCCTGTCTCAAAAGAAAAACAAAAGAAGGAGGAGGAATGAAAAGAGAGATGAGAAAGAGAGAGAGAGAGAGAGAGAGAGAGAGAGAGAGAGAATGAGAGAGAGGCTTCCAATCATGAGCAAAGTGCCATCTGTACACACATGTATTCCTTTAAGAGACGTTGTCTAACGAGAGCTAGTTTCTTAATTATAGTGATGAAAATACTGGAGAAAACCAATTTAAAAGAGGAAGGATTTTGGATTGTGGCTTCAGAAGGTTCAGTCCATAGTCAGTGGCATCCATTGTTTCTAAGAGAGCACACTATGACAGAACAAAGTGGCTCACCTTATCAGAGCCAGGAAGCAGAGGGAGCCTGGCAAAAGGCCCAGGGAACAGGCACATGCTTCAGAAATGTCCTCCTGAGTGTCTGCTTCCCCAAGTTCTGTCACACTTCCTCACAACCCATTCAGCTACAAATATCACAGGATTGATGATATAGATGATAACTGATATAGTGTATTCAGGAACCAATCCTCACCAGCTGGGGACTCAGCCTTCAACATGTGAGTCTTTGGGTAGAGACTTCCTGTTTAAATCATAATAGCATTCAAAAAAGCAATGGCTATCTTTATATTTACACTGTTAAGTTACAAAGTCAGACTGATTGTGCAAATATCTATTATTTCTCTTCTTTGAAGACACTGGACTCTGCTTTCTACCCCTAAATTAGGGATTCACACAGAACCTAATACTCTGTAGTGTGAATAAGTAACAAACCCTTTCTTGCCCAGAGGTCAATATTTCATCTGCCTCAATTTCCTGAAACCCAGCCTGGAATGTAGAAGTGAGCAAATCAGACAAGTAGAGTTCGGTGTCCATACGACTGTAGTGATGCTTTCTTTTCATAGGCAAACTCAGAACTGTCCACCAACCCAAACTCATAATGTATCACAATACTTGTTACTTTTCCCCTTATCTGAATATAGACAAATCATGTATAAGTCATGTGGAAGTCAGATGAAGTGTGTGCATAAAAAGGACTCAAAATGACTTAAACAGCACAAAGTAGAGGAAGAAGCAAGATTCGTCAGCAGCATCCGCAAGGACCATTCACAAGGGTAACCTGTAGCATCACTCACAAGGGCAACCCTTAATCCTTGTCATAAAGATGTCCCTTATCTTCATTCAGAAGAGCACCATTCATAAGGATGCTCCACAGCCATCAAGGAGGTAAAGATACTGAAAATTATTTAATGAGAGAGCATCTGGGTTCAGTGGCACATACCTTTAATCCTAACATTTGGGAAGAGAAGGCAGGTGGATCTCCGAGAGTTCAAGACCAGCCTGGTCTACATAATGAGTTTCAGGCCAGTCAGTGCTATATAATGAGATCCTGTCTCAAAAGCAAAAAAACAAAAAACAAAAAATAGTCTAAAAGAAAGGGATCAGATGAATGGATCCACAGATTAAAGTTCTAGCCCTGTAAACCTAACAAACTGAGTCAATCCTTAGAACACACATTAAGAGCAAGATGGAGTGGCACACATCTATAAGCCCAGCATTCCCTTGGCGAGATGGGAGCACACATAGGAAAATTTCCTGGATGCTTGCAAGCCTGCTAGCCTGGAGCATGCAGCAGCTGAAGCAAGAAAGACTATCTCAAATAAAGTCAGGCAAGGACCGACTTTGAAAAGTTGTGGCACAGGAATGCCTGCACTCACACATACACACTGAATACATAACTATGTGGTTGTTGTTGTCGTCGTTGTTGTTTTAAACACAATGAAAGGTGGAAGTTGGGATGCCTGGAAGCTTTTGTTTTTATAAAACAAGAGACATATTCATAGGGTGACTGTGTACCTTGATATAATAGTTGGTGCTTTCGCTAACGTAACAGAAGAGGCACAGCGTAAGCATTCATCCAAACATTATACTCATGCTTTTTGCTTTCAGAGAGGGTCTGTATGCCCAAAGATGATCCTCCCTGTTAAATCTGCCTCTTGTGTGCATTCTCTACAAAAGCACAAACAGATGGTTTCATGTATGCACAGTAAGAGGAGAACTGTCCAAGTCTTGATAACAGAGTCTTCCCCACTTGCTGCTCAATGGGGCTTTGTGTTAATATCCTTTCATGCTCACCTTGTGCTCATTGGTTTCTGTGTGGCGTCGAAGATCTACAAATTGAGTATCCACTGAAGGAAAACATAGCAGCGCTGTTCTATTCAGAAGTAGGAAGCTTTGGCAGGAAAATTGCTGGTGAGATATCCAAAATGTAACTCCAATGACTCATCCTGTGATTTGGACAGATTTTGTCTTAGTCAGTTTCCCTTTCCAAGATTTTCCTAACCACATTTACCATTTGCAACCTCTGAAACGGATCTGCGAAGGAACGGTCCCCAGCTCATCGAGAAGAAGGCGCTCTTGCAATCGTTCACCTTTGCACTGGAAAATCCAAGGGTGTTGGCAGCTGCTGGGACCTTACAGTTCTGCCATGCCAGACTGGGAGGAGGGGAGGTACTGAAATTTCTACTTGACTTTTACTACACAGAAAAGCTTTCTTTGCATGCAGAATGGGGACTCCTCCATTGTAGGCTCACATCTTCCCATTACCCCCTCTTCTCATTGTCATCAAGCAAGCAGGAGAACAACACTAGCTTTTATTCCCACTCCCTGTGCTTCCGTCTTCCAGATAGAAAAGATGGAGATTTAATTTCATTTTCCATCCCTCCCCAAACTCACTCTTAGGTACAAAGTCCCACTGCTTCTTCGTGCAGCATTGATCTTCATCCGTCTCTTCCTCTTGTCGTCTACCATCATCTGTCATCTCCCCTCAAGCACGTTGGCTTCATTTCTTGGCTTATTCCAGAAGACTACCTCCATCTTTCTAGTTACATCACCTACCAGTCCACCTAGAATTTTAGCAACCGAACATCTCTAAATTCTGCTTTTGGTTTGTTATGTCTGAGTCCCAAATCTTTGGTGACAATTTATCTGGTACTGTTTTGTATCTATGAGACTATGAGTTTGAGGAAACTTTATCAGCTGGTAAAACGCTATAGACCTGTCACCCATAGTAAATGGCTCTTTATGTGTATGACATAATGTGAACCAACTTCCCTAAAGTCCAGCCTGACCCAAAGCTCCTGACTAAAATGCCTCTGTGGGCTTTACTGAGGTAAGGCTCATTACTGCCCCCATCAATATATGGTCTTCCTGCCCCCATTTCCTTTCCGGAGAAAGGCATCAAGACTACCTGAAAATCAGAAAGTGGTTTTCATACCATAAAATGAGTGGACCTACATGGCCTGCCCAAGGGTTTTGTTCTTGACCCCCTGTCTTGTTTATTTTATTAGAATCTACAGTGAAAATAGATCCCATCCTTGTCTACAGATATTAAGAGTAAGGGGGAAATATAGATGTCAAGATCAAAGCTCACGGAGAACTCCAAAAGAGGTCAAGCTGAAGAGCCTAGAATGTGACAGACATTAATAAGTTTTGAATGTGAAGTTCACAGCTCTAAAGGAGCTATGAGGGAGATCCCGCATAATTATTATACTATAAACATTCCAGAGTAGGAGGTCAGGATGAGGGGGGAGGTCATAAATTATTTATAAGGAAAATACTAACTGCCAGCAGTTTTCTTCCGAGCCAGCAAAAGCAAATTTAAGTTACATTAATGGAAACACACTGTCTAGAACAAAGGATGAACTGGTTACACAGTGTCTGATAACCCGAGAATATTTTCAGTTCTTGTTGCCATGTCAAGCGAAAAAAAAAATCACGAAGAACAATGATTGGTCCAGAAATCACATGCAGTTCATAGTCTTATTAAGGTTTATCTTGAAAAGGTAGACATTAAGAAGATAGTATCTGGTTTGGGATTTCTGGTTTGTTTGATTTTTTTTAAGAATATCTCACTATTTAGCCCAGGTGACCTGGACCTTGGCTATGTAGCCCACGTTGATACTGAACTCTCTTTCTGCCTAAGCCTCTTGAGTTCTGGGAGAATGGTTGTATATTCCCTTGTCTGGATACAATGTATAGTTTAAAGACAGCCATGAAGAACGATGGGATTTATTCTCTGTACTGAGGACAAGGACGAGACTCATTGGTGGAAGTTTGTGGAAGAGGTAAGCCATTAGAAAACAATGATTTACGTTTTGGTAAAAGTTGAGACAGTGGAATCAGATGACTCGAGAAATGAACTTCCTGTGACTAGAGATATCTGGATATAAATTGGGTGACATTATCACAGGAGAACTTTTTATCAATCTTGGAGTAGATAACAAGAAGTTACACTTCACCTGAAGCCCCTCTTCCCGTCATTTGCAAATCCCTGTTTCCTGCTATCTGTGTAGAGACTGATTGTGTTTGATCCATTGGCAGAGTCTTTATAGACTATACATTCTCTAAGAGTAGAAAGACTTAGTGTTGCATTTATATATACAGGTTTCTAACACAATTCCTTTAGGAATTGAGGCATATCATGTATTGCAGAACACTAACGGAATTATGAAGTTCTGTCTAGAAAGACCCTATCTGTTCTACAAAGTCCACAGCAAATTATCAAATCCTTTTCCAACTTTTCAATAGCTTATGCTCTATGGTACATGATTTGCCAGGGTACAATTTTCTCTTGTACAATGATGCTTCATATACGTCCCTCTAAGTTCCCTAATTAGACTATAAATTCTGAACAAACAAAAGAATAGACTGTCCTGTTAAAATTATGTCGATGGCATCATTAAACACGGTCTTAAATAGGATGCTAATGTGTTAATACACTTTAGCATTACACACCACCTTTGTGCTGGGGAGACGACTCAGCTTGAAAAGTACGAACTGTATAAGCATGAGAATCTGACCGCAGAATTCCTAGTATCCAGGTAAAAACCTGGCATGGCTGCAAGTATGTTTGTAACCCTAGCAACTGAATCAGGGCATGATGAACGAATCCACAAAGGTCACTGGCCAGCCAATTTAGCCAATAGGTGAGCACTGGATTCAGTGAAAGAGCTTGTCTCAAAAGATATGATGAGAGCAGTTGAGGAAGACACCTGACTTTAACCTCCAGTCTCCATACATATGTGTGTGTGTGCATATATATATATATATATATGTATGTATGTATGTATGTACGTACGTACGTACGTACGTACGTACGTAAGCACGCACGCACACAAACACGGGAAGGGAGGGGAGAGGGAGTTACCTTCAACTTATTAATTACAAAAAATACCCCAGTAATCTTTTAGTGAAAAGGACATGTCCACTTTGTAACCATCTGTGCCTTTTCTAAGTCTGCCCCAGTTCCCCAATAATGA
This sequence comes from Mastomys natalensis, assembly GCA_021653895.1. Lineage (NCBI taxonomy): Eukaryota > Metazoa > Chordata > Mammalia > Rodentia > Muridae > Mastomys > Mastomys natalensis. The sequence goes on from JAJTUV010000576.1 coordinate 593,406, forward strand.
TACAGAGGTTTATTTATTTATGAATTAATGCCTAGGCCTTAAGCTAAGCTTGTTCCCCAACTCGCCTCTAACTTACATTAACCTATTTATACTAATTTAAGTTCTTACCTCTCCTCAGTTTCATATGTCTGATTTGCAACTTGGTGTCGACTTTTTCCCAGAGTTCCTCTCCCTTCCAGATGTCCCACCTTTTTGACACCTTTTGCTATAGGCCCATAGGATTTTCATTTTAACCAATCAGAAGGTGCCTTAGGCAGTCAAGGAAGGACAGAGACACATCTTCACACAGTGCATATAAACATTATTCCCACACAACTTAACTAAGAGACCGACACACATACCACATGTTTGGAAACCTGTTGATTGGCTGATTCAGGAGCAATGCTCAACTAAGGGTCCAGCCTCATTTCCGTGGTATTCTGGATGCAGATGTATAACCTCCACTTAAATGTGAGGAATTGCCACATAAACTCAAACTGCAGGAATTTCTACAAAAGATGTGACCAGAAATGGGACCAAGAAAGAATCAAGAACCTTCCCAAACCAAGGAAAATATGTTCCTACATGCAATGAGGGAGCCCTTGAGTTTAAAAGATGAGAAATCTAATGACAAATACGGGTGAGTAGGTGGCATTATTACAACAATGTTGATTTGCTGGCTTTGTACTGTATTTTGGCTATGACAACATCAAAGTTAATTAATGGTAAATAAGCATCATAAGGAATACTGTAGTGTATTTGCACCTTGCTGCTAAGTCTAAAATGACCTGAAAATAAAAGTTGAGTAAGTCCCAGTGTGATTCTCAGCTGCATTAGGTAATTACAGGCCCAGCACAACTGCTTTGCAACAACAGTAACAAGGGCACTCAATTCTCACGATGTGTGTTGGTTACATCCTGCATGCTTGCTGAGGACTCAGAACTGATAAATCCAGGAGAACTGCTCTTCAAGGACACAGGGCCTTAATTTTCTGAAAGTTTCAGAGCAGACAGTTCTCAGCAACCAACACCCATCTTTGTTTTATGAAGGTTTCTCTTGGAAGACTCGCTTTTTGACATATTCATTAACACAGAACTCAAGAGCCAGGAGTACCCAGACTGTAACTCATACGTGAGGACATTTTATCTAACACTTGTATTTTTTATTCCTATAAGAAACATCACAGCCTCCATGAGCACAGACACACCAGGGCATTTTAGCATTGCACTTAGAAGCCATGTCAAGTAGCAAAAAAGCTTTAAAATGCCAAAACAGACAAGAAATATAGCATCAAGTGACATGTTTTTTTTTTTTCCCTTGTACTCTTCTTCATGCAATGACCTCAAAAGCTTCTGTGATTTGTCAGTTACAAATAAATTTTAACAAATGACCTCACTCACCAGTGTGGAATCTATGGGAAAGAGTCAATTGCATTTTTAAACAGATCCAGTGATTGTGAGTTTATAGGCCTTTGCCCTTGGTGAATAAAAAAAAATAATACTAACATTTCACTTGAAATGATAAAGTAAACTCTTGAAAATTTAGTTCAGAGCCAAGAATTTTCCAACTATCAGAAGACAGCAGAGAGTGAGGGTTACTCACTGGCACTAAGACATATCAAGAAAAATTATAAGATTTCCAATTTGGGAGTATTTTAATTTTACAGCTTAGGCCTAGGGACATAGTTTAGTACAAAGTACCTGCCTAAGCACGTAGGAGGTCCTAGGGTCAATCCTTTTTACCATATATGTATATGTATGTGTATGTGTATGTCTATGTCTATGTCTATGTAATATGTATATTATATATTATATATTATATATATTTATATTATTATATATTATATATTATATATTATATATTATATATTATATATTATATATTATATATTATATATTAACTTCTATTGCTTGTTTCCCATCCTGGCAATACTGAGGACATTAGCTGTTCCCATGTTTCATCAACTCTAATGCTTCATGTCTCCTTTCATTTTGATCCCTGATGCACACAGCCACAAAGTGAATTCCCTCAGTAACAGAAATTGCTTGACTGTGATGGTTTGTATATGCTCAGCCCATGGAGTGGCACTATTAGAAGGTGTGACCCTATTGGAGTAGGTGTGACTTTGATGGAGTAGGTATGTCACTGTGGGTGAGGTCTTTAAGACCCTCATCCTAGCTACATGGAAGCCAGTATTCTAGCAGCCTTCAGATGAAGATGTAGAACTCTCAGCTCCTCCTCTACCATGCCTGCCTGGATACTGCCATGTTCCTCCCTTAATGATAATGGACTAAATATCTGAACGAGTAAGCCAGCCCCAATTAAATGCTGTCCTTAAAAGAGTTGCCTTGGTCATGGTGTCTGCTCACAGCAGTAAACCCTAACTAAGACACTTACCATCAGTAACCCCCCTCTTAATTATCACACATCCCATTCTCGATTTCTATTACATGGATTTGTTGTCAGTTTATGACACAGAAATTCTAATATTCCAACCTCTTCTTGTTTCCAGTCCTCTACCAATGTCTCTTTCCCAGTGGCACCTCAGCATCCTTTCTAGCTGGTCAGTAGACCCTGTGAAACCATACAGATGATGCCTTCACTCTCCCTCTGGGATTTAGTGTCTTTTGGCTTTACTTCTCTCTATATCTTTAATTGTTCTCAAAGGATGAGCTTGAGTAATTGCTGCTCCCACTGCCAGTCTGTCAAACACTTTTGCAAGTATTCACGAAACCATTGTACTTAAGGATACATAAATTAGCTTGCCTAATTATCCTTGGGCAAGTCTTCCCTCTTCTCATTCCTACCCATTGCTATTGAGATCCACTCACCCAGAGAGGGGCTGTCAGGCATTCCCTCTGTGCTGCACACTGCCAGCGCTGTAGTTTAGGATGGCATATAGATCACCTGAGTCCGTGGTAATAAGTTCTTAGCTCGTCTTCTCACATCTTGTCCTGTCCACTTTATAAGCTAATTAATCATATAAAGCAGACAGTTAATCAGCCTAGATGCTCCCTGTTGCTGCCTGGCAAAACTCCAAATACCTTCACATGGTATGCAAAGTCCCTCTATGGATATTATTTATAAAGACTTCTACTAAACCTATTAACAGACTATGACTAAGCCCGATGGACGACTTGCATTCTTGAATATCTCCTACTCTTCCCTAATTAAGCCCTTTGTTTACATTTTCCCTTCTTCAGGAATATTTTGCCCCCTCAATCAATCCGTCAAAATCTTATGCCTTTTCCATGCTGGAAAGGAAAGAGAAGTCTTCCTCTGAGCCTTCTCTGACTCCATAACTGGGAATAGCCTATATCTCAGACTCTTGTCGACTCTTCAGAATCATAGCCCATGTATTTGTATTGACACCTAAATAGTGTCACCCTGACATGACAGGGAAGCTGTACCATAAAATCTCAGCAGCGCAGTTGCCTAAACAAGATCTGCATGGTGACAATGCCAGGTGACATGCCAGCCTGGATAGAGGAAACGTCACAGGGCCCCACTCCTAAATGAAAATCTCTGAGGGAAGGAAATATCAACTCTTATCTTGCATTCACTACCTCATATAAATGCTAAGTAGGGGGATATTTAATAAACTAAATAATAACAAGTCTGACATACATAATATATACATATATAAAGTATAATTTACATATAATCCATGTACAACAGAAGAATGATCAAGGTACAATACATTGTTAATGAATCATACTATCAGATTAAAATTGTAGATATGCACCAAGGAATAGAATAATTGTATGCTAGCAATATATATTATTAAGGCAATTATCAGCAATTAATAATTAAGTAAATTGATATTTATATTATGAAATCAAATCGGGGGTGTCTGAGTAGTTCGTTATGGTTACATTAACTCTTTGGACCCAACGGCTATGAATGATTCCTAGAGATAGAGATGTACACTCTTCATTTCAGAATACTGCTCATTACGGAATAACATATCAGAAATGTAGTCAATAAAGGTATAAATTGTATGGGCACTGCTGCCACGGCACAATAGCAAATGCTACATTACCTAACTTGAAAGACTTTCCACTGTTGACTGCGTAAAAAAAAAAGGAACTCGGTGTTTGCTCTCTGCTCCGTTGGCATGGCGGATACGAACGAAATAAACCACCCTCGTGCCCATCGATAGCGCCATTGTCATAAAAACATATTCCTTAGTTTTAAAAAAGAAGAAGAAGAAGAAGTTCAAAAACTGACACGGAGCAACGTGACTCAGTGAGAAGCTGGGGCAACTGTGGGTGCTTACTGACATCACCCACCTCCATCCATTCACCATCCTCATGACCATGGACCAGGATGGGTTGGTTTATTTACAAGCCATGAACATGCAGAAAAGGGAACATCGGGCCCTGGGCATTTGACAAGGGTATTTCCCCCAAGTGTGTTCTACTTTTTTTTTGGAGAACTTGTATGTATTCCTCTGAGATAAGGATAAAAATTCAGATAATGAAAGCATGTCAGTGATGTACTGATAAGCACTAAATGCACTCTCTTCTCTTCCTCCCCCCCCCCCTTCATCCTCCTCCACCCTTTTTCTAATATTCCTATTTTAATTGATTTAATTTCTGGCAACATATAAAGGCACTAGCCCTCAGTTTTTCCCTGATTTTCACTTGACTGCAGAACTTGAAATGCGATCCTGTATGCGACACCACGGGCAAAACTTCAGTCACTTCTAAGCAAGCCGAGCCAACTTAACCCGCACTGTGTGAAGGTGGCCTGAGTTTTCCACTCTATGGATTACAAGCATCGTGAAAGTTCCTCACTCAAAGGAGTGTAAGAGCTACAAGAGCAAGCCCACTGCTGCAAGACGGGATCTTCTCAACGTGACAGGGAAGCTGCCCCCATGAAATCTCAGCACTGCAGTTACCTAAACAAGACCTGCATGGTGACCTCGCCAGAAGACACACCAAGCTGGATAGAGGAAACCTTACAGAGCCCACTCCTTGATGAAGAGCTACAGGCAGTCAATGGGTGCTGAGAAAGGGGTTTTATCCAGGGACGAGTTCCTTATCCAATCATTAATAGTCAGCCCTAATCACATGTAGATATGAGCAATACTTAATAGCTCAGTAGGATAAATACATGTGTGTTTACACACACACACACACACACACACATACACATATGAATAGGTCATAGATTTGAGATGGAGTTGTGGAGACACGGGAAAAGTAAGAGGCACAGGGAGGGGTACAAATGATATATTCAGAGTACTTGTATATAACATTCTCAAAAAAAACTTCAGTTAAAAAATAAATGTCAAATGCCTTCGTTACAAAAGAAAAAAAATGCTTTACTGAAAGAATATTTGGTTTAAGTGAACAAATACCTTACTCTGTGCCTACTGTCTGTCAGAGGACTAAAATAATGTCCGTACTCTAGAAGAAGTCATCACAGAACCCAATCAGTATCAATCAACTGAGCATCATTTAATATAATATGGTAGTTGTCTGAAGCAAACTGAGAACGACAGAGACGGTAACTAAGAGAAAGGATGGCTTTTTAAGCTCGTATGTGGAAGACAAAAATAGGTCGAACAAACACAGCCTCACTCGCAAGGTCAACTCTCAGCTGACTGAGTTTTAGAATAATTTCAAAGCACGATCTATGCAAATGATTGACAGTTACAGGTGGACTGTGCACTGATTCTGAACTGAGATGTGTCCTACTCATGAGGGTGACATTCTCCTTTAAAAAAAAATCATACAAATATAAGCTGTGTATACCACATTCCACGTGGAATACATTATTGGAAGACACCTTGAAAAGTGTCCATACCTGACACGGGGCAGCGTGGGAGAGACTTGTTGACGCTTTTAGAGTATACTATACAGAGCCTGAGAAAAACAAATGGTCCCTTCTATAAGTCCACTTTCGTCATTTTTAATTACTTATAGTTGTGAGTCTGAACGTGAGTATGTGTATTCTAAGAGGTCAGAGGGGTTGGCTCTCCAGGAGCTGGAGTCACAGATGGGTGTGAGCCACCTGACATTGGTGCTTGGGTCTTTTGGAAAAGCAGCAAGTGTCTGAACCACTGATCCATCTCTCTAGCCCCTAAATTATATTTTTTAAATATAGTGATAAGCCACAAAATCACTTTGGCAGGAAGTCATAGGTGTCACTAAGGAAAATATTTGCATGACCTGTCTTTTCAGTGTTGAAATAAATCAGGCCCTTGAGTGAAGAGGACACATCGTGGAGATCAAGCACAGAGACCTTCGACAGAATCCTCCACAGGCCTTCTTTTCATCTGAAACTGCAGCATGCAATAGAGCATCCCCAGGGTTAGTTTTCTACTTAACCGTTTCTGCATCTTGATTTCTAACTGTTAGCGTATTTCCTCCTCGTATTATGTGACATTTAGGAACAAACAGAAATCATTTAACTACAAATTGGTAAGCAGGTATTAAAGGAAAAACCAACATCTAGCCTCCTCTTCTACAAACAAAGACTGGATAACCAGAAAACATTATACCCATGTGTGAAAAAAATCATAATAAAACCCACTATTCTGTACAATTGATATATGTGTGTGTGTGTATATTATAAAAGTAGTAGACCTACATATGTGTGTGTGTATATTATAAAAGTAGTAGACCTAAACTATTTACAACATAATTTTATATATGTATATGTATATGTATATGTATATATATTCATTACATATAATATACATGTATATGTATATATACATATATAATTATATCACCTAATTATAATATATACATGCATCTATCAAAGTACATGACAAAGCAAAGAATGGATTATAGTTTTATCCAGTTGTCTTAGTATCATGATCTAAAGGTGATGCTGGGATTTGTTTCCATCCACCTTCTTAAGGATCTATCTTGACTACAGTTTTTAACCACTGTATCCCAAAGTGAATTGGGCAAGAAACCAGCTACGCAATCCCAAGTCTTCCTGAAGCAGTATCTCTTGATTTTGCCTATACTCGTTTTAAAGGAGCCAAATGCCAGGTTTGAGTATATTTGATCTTTAAAACACAGCATATCAAAAACAACAATATAAATAGCTACAATTTTTTTTTTAAGTCCTAGAAAGGTCATTCAAAGTATTATCTGGTAGAGAAATCACAAGGTGATTCTAGAACACAGAGGAAAGAGAGTCCTTAGAAATGCTTTTGCCAACCTAGCTATAGAAAAACAATCTTTTACTAACAATATTGTAATTTCTCCCAATGTTTCATTTGTCTAGATAAATGTGGCCCACAGCACAAAAACAAATCCTTAATCAGGTTGAAATGAACAATGGTTCTACCATATAATATGAGGTTTGTGTTTCTCCAGCAATTTTTAATTTTTCTATCTTTCCCAACATTCTTAAATTTCCCAAGTGCCTGGATACAACTTGAAAGTAAACCAATTAAACCAATCACTATCAAAGAGTGGTCTTGATAAGGGCAGCGAATGTTTATTGGTTTCACAGAACATTGTATTTATGATTTGTTTGCGGTAGAAGACAAATTCACTACCAAAGAACTCTGGTCTCCTAACTCTACATATTATCAAGATGCTAGAGAGAAGCTGGAGGGAAGCTCTGTGCTTTTAATTTACTTCTATTTAGAAAGAAAGCCACTTGAGTCACCCTGGCTTGCTTTCCTTAGTGTGAGTCATAGTGCATTTCCTCCAGTCTCTGAGTGTTTCTATGTAAACAAACTATGTAGTTCACTTGGGGATAGAAGTCACAGTATTTGAGATTACAAAGACCTATTAGATCATCTGGTCTGGCCCACAAGAGATAGTCTCAAGATAGAGAACACAAGCATTGGTCTCTGCCAAGAGGTCAAGAAGAAGGAGTTGGCAAAAAAGATTTTTTTCCATGCTGTTTTGGTTTTTAACTTATCTAATAGTGCTTTGGTCACTTCCCAAGTGGGCTAGTAAAGTTATCATTAAGCAGCTGTGCTTATCTGAATCTCGAAGCTTCCACACACCCCCATTTGTTGAAGAAATGATCTTGTTTGCAAAATAAGAAGGATGAAGACGCTGCTCTTTGAACTTCCCAAGCACAATTCTTGTCTGCTGTTTTTCCTCAGCTCTCTTCACTAACCAGAGAAATCTGACCTTCCAACCTGACCTAAACAAAGCAGAAGTGGGGACCACAGAATACAATGTGGTTGAGAAGTAATGTTTTACCAAGTAAAGTAGTATCCATTTCCATTTTCCACTCTTCATGGAATCAAGTAGAAAGGAGTTTGGCATTTTGATAAGGGATGACATGACACCATAATGGGAATCCTAAATCGATAAAGGCAACACCCACTCAGGCAACTGTCTCCTCAGTTCTGAGTTCTTAGTGTCTTATTTCATGTACAGATGACAGATTCCACTTATCAGAATCCTATCCATGTCATATCAATATTACTAAAACAGTAAGAGCCACATACAAACTAAACCTATATATAGACACATTTGTGTACAGGCACATGTGTACAGAGGAAAAAACTAACAAGGAGCAGGCAATGACCTAGTGACCTAAAAGATAAATTAGAAAAAAAATGATGCAAACATTTTAAAACATAATTATTCCCATTTGCTGAACATCAACCAAGCTAGCCCTGGAAGAAGATAAGTTTTTATTGAGTTAGAACTTCCGGTGTTAGCAGTGAGATTGTTATATGTTAAAATTGCTATGGGAGAAAAGTATGGTCTTTGACTTCCACAGCAAAGCTTTGCGTTCCGTTTTAGCATAGAACAGATTTGAGGATTTGGTGGGAACTATACAGCTCTCCATGGGCAGTGAGTCCGTGCAGTGGACGAAGACCTTTGCCAGGTTTTCTCAGAATGGAGCAGGAGGCAATAGACATGGTCTCTCCCCTTTCTACCTCCAAGGTTAATGTGAAGGATGATCGTCAACTCCCACACCAATCTCCTACAGGATGGAAATTGGTGGCACTTGGAAAGGTGGTGCTTCTATTAACCTGCCTATGTTGACCTTAGAAAGTGAACTAGAGTTTGGAGAAAAGCAAACGTCCCTCAATTTCCCCTATCTGAATGTATCAACATAAAAATTATTTTATTAAAAATTGGGTAGAGATAAGAGAAACCCAGGGGATCATGAAGGGTCCTCAGACTAAGACAAGCAGAAAATCCTTGTACCTTGTGCCTGAGAGAGTAGGTGAGGAACAGACAGTTACTGAGCAGTCAAAGCTCGAGCTATCAGGGATGGCTATCATCAGTAAGGTCCAGTTCCATCTCGTGGCCTTCCAGAAGGCCATCAGAGGGATTCCAAACCCTAACATCATTCTCCACTTTCCCTCCAACTTCTTGCTGGTGACTTCTGCAGGTAAACATATTGAGAAGCCATAGGTCAGGGGCACTGTTGAGGCTGTACACGAAGGCGCCTCCGAGGCACAGGACAGCATAGGAAAGAAGAACTGGCAAGGACACACAGAGCCACGGAGCCACGGAGCCACGGAGCCACGGAGCCACGGAGCCACGGAGCCACGGAGCCAGCTGAACTTTGAACTATGCAAGGTCACAGGACACTTGTGTATGCGGTATCCAGACTAAATATGTTGGTAACGTGATTAAGAATAACGTTCCACTTGCAGCATACCATTTTGGCTCTTGCCTGTTGGAAGACATCAAAGTCATCTCCATGTGCATTTCCAACTCAAGCCATAGAACATAAATGGTAAAGTTGAGCCGAGACAGTATTCTGCCAAGCTGAGGTCTGAAATTGGCACTTTTACATGTCAAACAACTCTCCGGGATAAATTTAGCTTTATAACGCTGACCTCAGAACACACCAAGTTCAGAAGTACTTTACAACCCCTAAGAAACGTTAAGCTGTGTTCAGAAGAGTTTTAGCTTTAATAAGAATAAGTTCTATTTTAATAGGTAGTGTCCTAGTGAGGGATATCATGGCTGTGATGAAACACTGTGATCAAACACAAGTTGGGGAAGAAAGAGTTTATTTGGCTTACACTTCCACATCACAGTCTGTCACTGAAGGAAGTCAGGACAGGACCTCAACCAGTGCTGGAAGTTGGAGGCAGGAACTGATGTAGAAGCCACAGGGGAGTGCTGCTTACTGGCTTGCTCGGTTTGCTTATGTAGAAAACTGAGGACCACCGGCTCAGGGATAGAAATGTTCACAATAGACTGGTCACTGCTCCATGGATTACCAATTAAGAAAATGCCCCACAGGGCTTGTATACAGCCTGATATTATGGAAGCATTTTCTTGATCAAGGTTCCCTTCTCTCAGGTGATTCTAGTTGACATAAAACCAACCAGCACAGGTTGTCATCTATACATCTCATATAAGGGACATTCTAGCAAAAATGATTAGACAAAAGGTAATACAAAAGTTTATTTCCCAGGAATTCATTTTTTTACCTTTCTGTTTAGTGTTCAGGCATGTGCTTTCCTTAATTAAAAAAATTACTGTTTTGTGTGGTTATGTATGTGTGTTGTGTGAGAGAACAGAAACACAGAATGACATAGAAAGACACACACAGAATGCGGGGGGGAGGGAGATGAAGAAGTAGAAAGAGACTGAAAGACAGAGCACATGTCCCATGGTTATTAGAAGAATCGGAAGAATTCATTCAAAAGTTACAGCTCTGTCCTTCTATTATGCGATGAGAGGATTAGTCTCAGGTTGTTTGATTTCATGCAACAAGCACTTTTGGCCAATTGAAACATCTCAGCATCTCTGAGATCCTTTCATTTTGCTTGACTTCTTGTGTTTTGCATATAGAGTTCACCATATCAGCAGCACTAATCACACAATAATGCAGAGCTACAAATAAGCTAAGACTCCCTGCCACTTGGAGTTTGTAGAACACGAATCGGGGAACACCATCCAGTCTCCATGAGGCATGTCCACACTGGATGGAAGTATCGAATCGCTACAGTGGTGCAGCCTCATCATGGCACACGAGCTGCCCTGGTCTGGAATTCCAGTGATGATCTGAATTCTATACATTTTATTCCAATTTACAAGTGGCAACCACAGAACACTTGGGGCCTTATTCATCAAACAATGAGACATTCTAGGATTCCTGGACTTGATGAACTTTTTATACATGTGGTCAGGCTGCCCTTGATGTGAAGGAATCAATTTACTGCAGTGGGTTGGCCTGGTGTGGTTTGTCTTTGTCTGTTGCCAGTTCAAAGTGAAAGCTGACTCTCCAGCCATGCTCTTCTGCCCCCACTTTCAGCAAAGCCAGCAGGACAGTTAACTCAGGGTGACAACAGGTAGAGTTAACCTCCATGTTTCAAAGACCATAGGCACCACAGTAAATTTGAGAACTGTTGCCTAAATCTAAAATTGGCAGATAAACCTGCAAATAGATTCCTGATCCAGAATTTACCACTGGACAGAAATTCTTTAGGTCCTAAGGAAAATGAATATTTTAATTTTAACATTCTTTTATCGTAGTACATAAACAATAAAACAGAACCCTTCTGAAAGACATATGGGAATAAGAAGTGATCTTGACTAAGATCCATTCCCAGGACTGACTGGCAAAGGAACAAAAGACACAAAATATGTTGTCATATAATCTTTCTGATATCATGCCGATTATAGTCACTTGCAAGTAATCTTGAAGTGACAAATCTCAGCAGAACCATAATTTATTGTTTTTTCTTTTTTTTTTTTTGTCTGTCTATCTGTCTTTCTCAAACATACAGATTCCAGCCCCTTATGCCTAAAGCAGACAGCAGAGAGAAGCAAGATGCACTTCTGTGGAATGGAAAGAAAAGAGTCAGTTCTGTATCTGATACCTTTTGGGGTAATAATTAAGAAAAATACCACAGAGCGCTTTTTACTATGTTTGTTCAGAATCCTCCTTTCCCCCAGTTACATCTGTAAAGGTTACATCTCCTTCCCCTGTTAGAACCACAGCATTTATTAAAGCAATACAGAGAAAATTCAGAAGGCAGAATCCTCTCTGTAGACAATGCCCAAGTCTTATCAGACACTACGTTAGGTGAACTTCTCCCCTGTGCCGTCCTGCCTTAATGCACTGTATAGAGAAGGCTCTCATGCTTTAAGGATGTCACATACATTTTCTGCTCACTCAGAGCTTCCTGAATAAAGAGAGATCTATTTGTCTCCATGGTGTTTTGCCATGAACAGTATCAGAGCTGCTGGAACACAATGGGAGATGTGTTTTCCCTTAACCTCTTGACTCAGATATGTTCTGATGCTAAACGTTATTGCATTTTACCTTCACCCAGAACAGTAGGATATCAATGACGGATGGAAAAAGGCCGAGAGAAGCCATGGCAGCTCGTATGTGCTCCACACTGCAGTTGGTGGCAGATTACTAAGTATATGATATTTATTCAGGGAAAGCAAAGATGGGGAGTGAGTTGTGAGAAAGGAGGTAGTGAGTTGTGCCTTTCTCATCCTTTCCATCACTGAGATAATTTGCCCTGGAAAGTGACATGCAGTGTTTGATTATACGTATTACCTTGGCACATGTTGATTTCCTTTTCTCTGTTACCCTAGTGATCTACAAGCTGTGAGCTCACACGCACAGTTTCTGTGGTTCTCTTCCATTGCTGTAATGTTGTCCTCAGGGTCAGTACCCTGATGGTAGCCATTGCTGTAAACTCCTCCCTATCATCTTGCCTGTGCCTCTTTGATAGAATGGGCAGAGAGTTGGGAAAGTATTTTCCCATGTTTAGGACAGAATTATACAGAGGCTCAGAAGGAAAAGTCTACTGTATGCAAGCAACGATCCCACAGCGAGCATCTCAGAACTCAACGCTCTAGGCCTCATCTACCTAGGCCTTTGGATGATGAAGTTCAGGAACTATAGCAGAATCAACTTGAGTGACAGCATCCATTCTCCCTGGTAGGTTCCTTTTACATGGTCTCTCTCTGGGGTCGGGGGTTGTTTTGTTGAATGAGTGATTAATATAGTATCATTTCCAGGAGAATGCTTAATGTTAAAATATCTGTTTCTAAAGTACAGGTTCTTCAGTACTGTGCCATAGAGTTCTCTATTAGTAAGGAGAACTAATCTGTACTTTAGAAAAAAAAAAGACTTATTTTTCCTTAACTATGTGTATGTGTATGTGGGTTTGTGCAACTATTCAATGAGGCCTAGAGGGGGTAACTCTCTGACAGCTGGAGTTATGGAGTGTAAACTACTGAGTGGGGGTGTTAGGAATTGAACTGGGTCCATTCCTCTTAAAGAGTGGTCCGAACTCTTAACTGCTGAGCCTTTTCTTGATATTTTTAGGAGAATATCTCTAAGCACAATGAAAGGGGTAATTGAACATATCTATCTAAAGACAACCAGCAATCCACAAATGTATTACCCCCAGTTTGCATAACCAGAAAACTAAAATTAAAAAATATAAAAATAAAATTCCATATGAGCCAGCCACCTCACTCCTGGGTCCATCAACAGAGGAATCTAAGTCAACATAGCACAAAGATAATTGCATATTCATATTTACTATCACAAGTTCATGATCACCAAGGAATGGGGCAGCCTAGAATAGCATCATTAGCTAAAGAAATACAGAAAATTTGCCATCTCTACACAACAGGATATTATTCAGACAAAAAGAATTAAATTGTAAGGCTGGGGATCTAGCATGCGTGAATTCTTCAGTTTAGTGCCTAATCAAGGCATGGCAGTGCATTGCTTGTAATCCCCACACTGGGGATGCAAAAATCAATGAATCAGAAATTCAAGGTCATCTTTAGCTACACAGAGAACTGGAGGCCAGCCTAAGGTGCACTGGGAACTCTGTCTCAAAAACAAAAGAAATAAACAAAAAGAAAGAAAGAAAATAATCAAATCATATCATTTTCTGGAAAAACAATGAATAAAATGAGAGAACCTCACATTAAATTAAATAATCCAGACTCTAGGAGGCAAGTGTCACCTGTCTTCCTGTGAGTATGGAATCTAGAAGTAGACCTGCGGATCCATCCCATATACAGACACCAAACCTAGACACTATTGTGGATGCCAAGAAGTACTTGCTGACAGGAGCCTAATATAGCTGTCTGCTGAGAGGCTCTGCCAGAGCCTGACATATACAGAGGCGGATGCTTGCAGCCAACCATTGGACTGAGTATGGGGTCCCCGATGGAGGAGTTAGAGAAAGGACTGAAGGAGCTGAAGGGGTTGGCAAACCCATAGAAAGAACAATAATATCAACCAACTAGACCTCCCAGAGCTCCCAATGACTTAACCACCAACCAAAGAGTACACGTGGAGCGACCCATGGCTCCGGCCGCATATGTAGCAGAGGATGGCCTGTCGGATATCAGTGGGAGGAGAGGCCCTTGGTCCTGTGAAGTCTTCATGCCCCAGTTTAGGGGAAGGCCAGGGCGGGGAGGCAGGAGTAGGTGGATGTGTGGGAAAGCACCCTCATAGAAGCAGGGATGGGATAAGGGGTTTCCAGAGGGGAAACAGGGAAAGGAGATACATTTGAAATGTAAATAAATAAAATAGCCAATAAAAAAACTAAACCTATCACATATCCAAAAATAAAATGATGAAAGTTAAAAAAAAAAAAGAAAGAAAGAAAGAAAGAAAGAAAGAAAGAAAGAAAGAAAGAAAGAAAGAAAGAAAGAAAGAAAGAAAGAAAAGAAAAAAGATAAAATTGGAAGGGGGATATTTGGGAAGACGAATGAGAATGATAAAAGGGTCTGAAAGGGGGTGAGTATGTGCTAATAAAATACCTGAAAAAAACAGTGTTTTCTTATGCAAAAGCATTGCTGCATATATCATATATCAAGAGCACATATCATGAACTGACAACATCAAACTCACTTAAGAGTTGACTGAATACTCAGGAGTTAGAAAATTCACAGTGATGACTGGCCTGAGTATCTCAATTCTCCTTGAGGCTCCAGAAAACCAAGAGAGGATGAGGAGTCAAGGCTAACTTTGGACATGAGTGTTGTGTCCTTGGAAGTGCCTACTCAGCACAAAGATGAGACCAAGGGCATTAAATTTCTAGTAATGAACCAAGGGAAAGAATAATCTGATGTCTAAAAACTAAAATTCATGAACAAGCTGTCTTCAAGAAAACTTACAAACTTTTAAATATCCAGTTTCCTTAAACTGCCTTGATAGGCATTCCCCACATGACACAGATCAAGACGCCAGCCACACTGCAATGTTTTGAAAATTGCCAGTATATTAGAGCATGGCTGGATTGAATAAACAGATTATAAAACAAAATGACATTTCTATTACAGATATAGGCCTTACAATTTTTGTCTTTCATTCCCTCCCCTTCCATTTTTTTTTTTTTTCTGTTCAAACTGGGTCTTTATCCCAAGGTGAGTGAGAATTAACTACGAAGTATAGGCTGGCCTCAAACTCACGCCAATCCTCCTGTCTCAGTCTGTCTTTCCAACTGCTAAGATTATAAATAAGCATAACCACCATATCCAGCTTGATATTTAGAAGTTAGTCTGCTGAAGCTTTCTTCTTCCTTTCCAAGCCCCAAGATTAATTCCCAGAAGATATTATAGACATTTGTGTATCAGTATATTTAAGAGTTTAAGGGGTTAACATTTTAAAACCCTGTGGAAACAGATACTAAGATTTCATTTCCAACATAATTTATGTACCCCACAGTCCCTAAACTCTGATGTACCATAGGCCTCTGGGTAAAATACTACACCATAGAAAACAAAGGGGCCATCCCCAGAATTCAGGTCGACACAACCTATTGTCAAAGTCAGTAGATGTACAATCACAGCATACCTTTGTCTTCACAGTGGGGACCCCCCCCCCCGCCCCAGTACTCCTATGCTTGGGAGAATCACAAGTATGTAAATCCACCCAAGTTTCCAATGCTGAAATGGAGCGGATCGTCTTACACAGAGGAATGAGGGCACATAAGGCTTTGTAAGAAGCACGGACAGCACCAAGTAGGTCCTCGTATATCAGGCAGCTGCACATGGTGAATGCACAAGCCCTCACCAAACAGATACAAGGTAAGCAACGTGTTTTCTGTCAAACATACAACAAATGTTGCAAAATCAGGCCAGTGTTTTCTCCAGCCATGCCTCAGTTTCTGCTAAAGGAAGAAGCACTGAGGTAAGATATGGGTTCACGTGATCTAGGAAAGTCTTGATCTAGGCTCTGCTGTGGAGCATCATGGCAGCCTCTAAAAAACCCACCAAAACTTCAACCGGGCTTTATCCTTAAACCGGGACTACTTATTCTTGACTCTGTAGTTACCTAACACCCACTGTCATTCTCCATGAAATATCTGAGCATGGAATCAAAATGACAAAGGGACCTAATCTTTAAGATGGTTGGGAGAGAGAGAGAGAGAGAGAAAGAGAACCATACCTACTCACTGCACTATGCGTTATGCTAGTTGCCAGAAAATAATACAGTGTATTACATTACTCACTAAGTACCCTCTGACTATGAATCTCAGTTTCCTTTTGAGAAGTGTCTGGGCTTGCAGCCACCTTGTCCTCAACAACAGAGCTGAGTCTCCTATTATGTTTGGTGCTCATTGCCAGTTTAGAAATTAATCTAAAACAAGTGTCATATCTGTCATTCACGACTGTGCCCCACCTGAATTCTAGTGATGGCCTCTTTGTTTTCTATGGTGTAGTAGCCAGGAACTGAGAGTGAAGTGGTTTTTACCCAGAGGCCTACGGTACATCAGAGTTTGGGAACTGTGTGGTGATCATGTGTGTACATGATCATGCAATGTACTTTGATATAATCTGGATCCAGTGAGCACCGTTCCAGACTCTTGGCATTGTTCTGTAGAAGACTGGTGCATATCTCATCAATAAAGATATAATACAGAAGTCAGAGACCAGCTTAGTTTAAAAATCTAAAACACGAACTCAAAACATGGCTCCAGAACCTCGAAGTTTCCTTTCATGGAGGGGATCGTCATTATTTTCAATTTGATGATATCAAAGAAAACTCAATGTAAAGGCAAAAAGATGGCCCAAATTTGTACCACCTTTCTGAATTCACATCCTTTGCTGTGAGCCTCCAGTGATTCCTCCCTGCCTCCAACCCCACCCCTGGCATCAGGATTGGCCCCGTGTCTTCCTTTGACTAACAGAATACCAGCATACACAAAACAAGAAGAAGCTTACAAAATCCTCAAGACCCTTGATTTTTTTTTTCTTGTCATTACTACTTCATCAG